>SKCR01021359.1:0-99543 GCA_019454045.1 Zanthoxylum bungeanum
TAAGTATGTAATAACATATGATTTTGACTTGATTTAATTGGATTAAATCAAAGTGTCAAACATTGAACTAATCCATTTCATAATCCTTATTTTGATTTAATTGGATTAAATCAAAGTGGTAGACAATAGAGATTAGTCACACCTAATTATACATATTTGGACAAATTAGATTAAGCTCACCTAAAAGTTGATTACAATTTTTATTAATTAAAAATTACCTAAGTTTTGCTATAAATAACAAGTTTTAGGAAGGTTTTAATTAAGCAAAGCTAAAACTTGAGAAAATTAAATATAAGCAAGAATTAGAGAAATTAGCCTAAGTTAGAGAAGTGTTTAGAGAAACTTTGTGAGGTCTCTACAACATTTCATTTAGGAGAAATCAATATTGGATCTTGGGGTGAAGCTTGCTAGCATTGGAATCAAGATTGGATCTTGGAGTCAAGCTTGCTAATCCTTGGAAGTTCTCCAAACATTTCAACAAGAAGAAGTAAATTGGATATTTGATTCAACCTTGCTAGGTAAGTTTGATCTTCTCCAAAAGCTATATTTTTCATTAGTGAAACATATAGTGTTGAATTATGTATTAGATACATAATGCTAAAATTATGCTAATTAATTGTGTTAGGATGTTTTGGAAGTATAAACACAATAAGTTTGTAATTGGGTCAAAATGTTTATGTTAGAAATAGACATAAAATTAGAGTTTGGAACTCTAGATAATAGCTTAGAGCTAAGGCTACCATTCTAGAATCACTTGACCATTTTTGGGTGACCTATAATTGTTAACGAGTCATTTCATTGTGAGATTCTAATTTGGTTTGTGTTTTGGATTCAAAATTTACGCAAGTGCGTATTTAGAATAAATTTGTATTTTTGTAAAAATATTTGATATTTTGAAAAACTTGATTTTTATTGTATAACATGTGTTGATATTGATTTTGGTGTTAAAAATTAATTTTGGGTATTTTTGAAGTGTTTAGGGAAGATCGGAAGAAATTAGAGTAAAATAATCTAATTCCTTCAGCTCTTTGGAGAGAGAGCTGAAGGTTGAAAGAAATTAAGAAAATAGGTGTTCAGTGCGCGCACCCAATCATATTTTTTTCCCATTTTTTGAGTTTTCACACTCTGATTCAGCCCCGGTTTTTTCGTATACACTCGTAATGCAATATATTATTTCATTAAATATTTTAAAATTACACCCATGCTTGATATCCATGGGTTAGACCCATTTTCGCTGCGCGGGACACCGATCCGACCCTAATGGTTCCACATTCGCCCCAACAGAATGGTATCAGTAGCAAGGCTTAACCACACAACACATGTTGCATGTTAGACATATATTTGAATCTATGCCTCTGTATTTTAATTTAATTATGCACAAGACATATTGGATATGTAAAACATGTTTTAAATTAAAATTTTGACATAATTAAATTAGTGACTTGATTGTCACAAATCTCCCATGATTAAATGATTATTTTATTTTAAGTAATAGTATTAGTAATGTTGGAGCATTTTTAGAAGGTCCGTATTGTCAATACGGAGATGAATGAGTTCTTACTACTTATATCCAATATCGTCATTAGTGTGAGGGTATAAGTGCTCGGAACTTAGGTCGCTCCGTAAAACATTAGATGTAGCGTGATGAGTTAACACAGTCACCCAATATTGTCATTAGTGTGAGGGTGCACATACGAAGCTCATTAGTGCATATTGACAATATACACCTAGAACACGTCTTAATCCAACATTGTCATTTGTTCCAATCACTCTCTTTGACAGAATCTGGGTTCACTCCCTTTTTCTCGATCACATCGTACAAATCTTTGCAATGTAATATCTATCATTCAAGGTCTTCAGAGAGAGTAATTGGTTGCCATCAGCTTAATCATTGCGGCAGAATGTAAATCTTCCAATTTTTATTTTAAGTTTAAGATTTAAAATGGAAATAGGATACAATTGTGGCTGATTTTCACAAATCAAAGGTCACTGTTGCATCCAGAATTGTCGAAAATGGTAGATTTGACACTTCATTAGTCCAAATCCGACTCATGGGCCGATTTATAAATTTCTAAAACTTCTGGAGCTAAAATATAAATTTCAAAGACATCAGGGCTCAATTAAATTTACTAGGTTTGCTGAAAGTCTGACACGTGGCAGATGATATGTCTACTGATTGGATGGGAATTGCTGATGTGGTAGCTGCTGTACCGGATGACTAGACCGGAATTATGAAGTGACAACTGTCTGTATTGGAAATATTGACGTGGCGATGACATGTGAGCTGATTGTACAAGAATTGCTGACATGGTCAATGGCTCTATCATGAATGCTGACGTGTCAATGACATGACACTAATTGTACTGGAATTGATGATGTGGCAATGACGTAGCTAATGATTGTACCAGAACTACTAATGTGTGAGCTGACTATACTGGAACTGCTGACATGGCTGACACGTGTGTCGTTTTCAACCTCTGGAGCACGTGTTGGCGCTTAGAGAGTGTTCTACCAAGCTCGTGCGGCTCATGCAGGCTAATCCGAACTCCGTTTGATCAACGAAAAATACCATTGTGCTCGTCTCGATGTGAACAAACTGATGGTATACTCAAAACTGATTTTTGACAACTTTTCCGAAACTCGAAATTTCCAAACCGAGTTATATTCTTCGATTTTACGACCCCAATATATAATCAAAGCTCCTGATACCACTTGTTGTGATTCTCTGATCACTGAAAAGTATTTAATGAGGAAAAATAAATTCTATTACTATAAGAACAAAATTTACAAGTGTTTAAATTGCACAAAAAATCTCATTCTCTTTACACTCTCTAAGCTTTCTTTACATGAAACTTAATTGTTGGGATGATTTGAGCTCTCAATTAGCTCTCAATTTATAGTCAAAGGCTCAAAGCTACTACTCAAATGTCAATAAATGAATAATTTCCACCTAAAGTTGTTTGTAATTTTGCACCAATTTTCAGACTCCACCTAAAGTAGTTTGGAGGATCCTTGGCGGTGATTCATACATATCACATGCATGTTTTGCCGCTGGATTCAACAAATATCACTCCTCTCTGAGAAGATTTGTTTTTTTTGTTTTTTTTGTTTTTTTTTTCTAATTTATAATTTGTGGGATATTTTGTTTCGCATTACAAAATTTCTTCGAAAAAAACAACTCTTTTAGGACAAAACTGTGCCACGTTGTGGCCAGATTTTTATTCATATTAGTGTGATTTTAGATGCTATCTCGTGGTTATTTGAGTAATTTTTTTTTCTCAGGAAGGAATGTATCAATAAATGTTATGATATATGAGCTTGTGCTTGGTGTTTGGTTTAATTGGATATCATATCAGGATTGTTGGAGTTTTTCGATTAGTTCTTCAACTCGTGTCATTAGTTTGTTCCTGGTTTGAAATTGTGCAACCATGGATTGTCCTATGCACTTGTCTTACATGATTGTATTATTTATTTTGTATCATATGTTTGAAATATGTTCTCTGAATTCACACAACAAATTGATCGGGTTATATAAATTAATTTTTAATTTTAAATATATATATTTATAATAAAATTTTAAAGTTTAATCCAAAATAATATTAAAAACATTGAAATTCTTAATTTTTTTCATTTTAAAATATAAAAAATTCCAAAAATAATTATTTTTAATAAAAAAAAAAAAAAATTCATTTTCTAAAAAGTCAGGTCCGGATCGGGCTTGGCAAGTTGCCACTCTTAATCTGGTTATCATGGTTTTCGAAACATATCTTGTAGTGTTTGTTTGCTGCGAATCTAATTTACTGATTGCATAGAATTTACAGATGAATTTAAACAGACGATTAGAAAAGAAATAGAGAAACATAGGGACTGCAAAGACAAGCAAAAGATTCATGACTTGATTAGTGAAGATTTAGGGAGATTGAAAGGTTTGGATGAGATGCTTGACATGCAGGCTCACTAGTAGGAAATTGCATTTGGTGCATTTAGGATATGAAACGAAAGTTGTCAAATTTGGAATTTTTCACTTTTTGTTCACTTTGTAAGCTACTAAAATTTTTTTGTTTCTTAAACTTTGAGAGCTGTAATTTCTGTATCTTTCTATTGTTGATGATATTTCCCTACTAATCTCTCAATAAAATTCAGCAATTTTCCCCTACTCTTCCGGGGTCAATAGGTTTTGAATTCACTGAATATGTGATTGTCTTTTACTATTTTGAAAATCGAATCAAACCGGCCGGTCAGACCGATTGAACCAGGTTTCGACTGTGAATCCAGTCCGGTTAATTAATAAAAATCGAGTAGCAAAAAAATCGGTCAAACCTGATAAAAATCAGTCAAAATCGATGAACCGGTTTAATTTTTTATTTTATTTAATTTTAATTTTTTAAAATCAAAAACTAAAATTTAATATTTTTAATTAAATAAAACTATTTATAATATATTCCGATTCTACTAATTTTTTAGGAACAATTTAACCGGTCGAACTATTGACTCATTGAACTTTTTGGATCAACCATCTGGTTATGAAAACATTGATGTCTTTGCAATTAGATACTGAGAATTGAGATGATCGAAGAAAGTACCTCGGCATGAGCGAAGATGAAAGCGAGATAGTTGTTGAAATCGGGGAATTGGCTATAGTGCTGAAGCTGTTGCCAAATTTGAGACTTATGGCGAAATGTGTTGTTCAAGTACAACGCATATCTCTATCAGGCCTTCTTCTTTCGGTTGCCATATCGGAAATAACTGTGAGCTGTGAATGATTGATTAAGTTGAGGTGATGATCGCCCGGAGAAGTGTGATCACTGATCAGCGTGGAGGAACAATTCTTGGTTTCCAAAACTAACCCGAAACTCACCGCTACTAAAATTTTTGTATCTAATTCAAAGATAAATCTACGATAATACCCTTGCATTTCAAGCTCAATTTTCAAATTTTTGCACAAATAGGCACTTGTTTTGGTTGTATTTCTAATTAATCCTCAAGTTTTTCTTATCGTTATAGCGTGCCAAATTATGTATTTTGGCGCGTATTCTTCTTTGTGGGACCAGGTCTTTTAACCGTGTGCCGTACGTTATTGGCCGTTCATAGTATCCTACTCCGTATTTTGATCTTTTGGTGGTGGTTGACTATTTTCCACACGTACAGACAAGATAATTAATTCAAAATCTGCCACAATCTAAGTCTATGGCAATTAAAAAAAAATGGTCTGTGGCAATATTGACCATTTTTATCTAATAAATAGTCTTTTAGATTTTCTTTGCAGTTGGCAATTGTGAGTTGTTAACTATTTCAAAAAGACAATTATGATTTAATTGGCTCAGGCTTTGAATATTTATCAAATTAAAACTGTGTGCAGAGTTTCCTGTTTCCATTCCAAGCAGAAAAACTTGTGCCGCCCACAGCGCCAAAATTTGAAGAGTATTACCCCCATAATAGATTTGGTTAATAACATATACTTACCCTAATTGCTTACGATTATTCAAAGAAAAATATATTTGTTCAGTTCTATCAAATAGGACCCTAAAACTTAGGGATAGTAAAAATCCGAGTGGAGATGGAGACTTGCGAGGGCACAATATATTAAGGGCGAAAAAAGAAATAATTCTTTATGATCGTGGAATAGATGATTCAGGTATGAGCATTGACATTTCTAGTTAAATAGATGTAAAATTTTCATATGAATATTGAATAGGGACCTATACGGGGTCGCGAAGGCCCGATATATTAGAAGTGGGTAAGAGAATAATTTTCATATGATTAGAAAAATATAAAATTAGAAGAGTAATTTGAGCATTTGATAGGAATTAATTAATAATTAGGGACTTATTTGATACAAATTGGTAGCATATTATTTATTTAAGAAAACGTAAGAATAAGTGGATCAAACTGCTATTATCCCATAGAGTAAATGCCGACAATCGAGGGCTAGCTTTGTTCAAATTTCATACCTAATTCGTTACCGTTTGAAAAAAATAAGCTTAACGTATATATAAAGGCACAAATCAGAGTTGGAATAAAACGGGAAAAAAAAAGTAAATAAAAAGACAAGAAACTGTTCTTTGAAGCAGAGTTTCAGTATTGAAGAAAAGGAATCGATTTCAATTTAGGGTTTTGGGTGAGTTGGTTGAAAAGAATGGTGAAATTGAGGCACTCTCGATTACAAGCGAAGAAATGGTCGACATTAAGGCTGATTTTTTCAATGCTATTCATGCTAACAATTGTTTTGTTGATGCTTCTTGCTATGGGAATTTTCTCTCTTCCAATCGGCGACGATGATTCTCCGCCAAATGATCTAACCTCCTTTCGCCGCCACGCCATTGAAAAGTATGTAATCGACTATCTAACTTCTTTTTTAAATTTAATTTTAATTACGTGAATTACTTCATTTTTAATTTCTTTGTAAATTTTGTTGCAGACGTAGTATGGCAGAGGAGAGAGTAGAGCAATGGACCGAAATTGTTGCTTGGGAGCCCAGAGCTTTCATTTACCGTAATTTTCTGGTTAGCTTTTTTTTAAAAATTTTTGATTTTAGACTGTTTATTTGATTAAACAACGAACCTAGGTTGGTAAATTATCAATAAGCATTGATCATATTGACTTGAGAATATTGATTTGGACAGTCCAAGGCCGAATGTGAATACTTGATTGATCTTGCTAAACCTCATATGGTAAAGTCAACAGTTGTTGATAGCACAACCGGTCAGAGTAAAGATAGCAGGTTTGCATTTCCTAGTTACTATCTCCATATTTTTTGCAGATTGGATTGAATTGGGAGAAAATGGAGGATTTAGATTATTTCTTATTTAGCAAATTTATTGAGGAACTCGATATTTCCTGTCCATAGGGTGCGTACAAGTTCTGGTATGTTTCTGAAACGAGGACAAGATAAAATTATTAGGGGCATAGAGAAAAGGATAGCGGACTTCACCTTTATTCCCGTAGGTGAGGATATGAAATTCTAAAAGCTCCAGTTGAGTTTATATTTTTTTCATTGTTATCTGAATCTCTCACTTGGAGGATTAATGAAGAGGCAGTAACTAACGCATAGATGAAGGGTTTCTGAATTAGATGTCTTGGCTAGCTTATTTTTTTGTGATTTTTTAGGTGCTTATCTTCCACTAGAAAAATTGATGTACCTCATGATCTTTTGTGCTCAACCTTTTTAAAGCATATTTTCTTGTTTACTTCTTGGTTTATATGAATGACAAATATCTGCTTGCGTGTGGTTATTTTAATCTCATTATGTTTTTGTAGATTTTATATTCCTATGTAAGAACATGCCCGCGATTTTTCTGGCTCCCTTCCAGTCGTTTGTATATGCCTCATCTAACCCAATTCAAGAAAGCCTTTGTATTTATCTGAGGTTGGCTTCGGAAAATGTTGCATGCATGTAAATGCAATAATACATCATTCCACTTATTTTTAGCACAATCCTGTGTTCAGCTAAAGTGTGCTCACTTGGGTTTTCTCCTTTCTATTTGTTGCATTTTGTTGCTTTCTACATAAACATTCCCCCCTTATTTATTGCTTCTGTCTGCTTGTCTATATGATTTCTTTCTCAAGATATCGCTGTCTATTTAATCTAACTTTACAATCTACAGAGCATGGAGAAGGAATTCAAGTCCTCCATTATGAAGTTGGACAAAAATATGATGCTCACTACGATTACTTCCTTGATGAGTTCAACAAAAAGAATGGAGGCCAACGAGTGGCTACTCTTCTTATGTATTTGTAAGCACATACTGTTTCTGCCAATGTCTCAGGATATGCTCAACACGTACCTAAACTTGTGTTTACATGCATCTTCCACAGAAATTTGATGTTTGCCTTTTTTGCACTTTCCTTTTTCCATGTTTCAGGTCTGATGTTGAAGAAGGGGGTGAAACAGTGTTTCCTGCTGCCAAAGCAAATTTTGCTTCTGTGAGATGGTGGAATGAGTTGTCTGAATGCGGCAAACAAGGTCTCTCCATAAAACCAAAAATGGGTGATGCGTTGCTATTTTGGAGCATGAGACCTGATGCCACACTAGATCCTTCAAGTTTGCATCGTTAGTAATTGTGCATTTTTTGTATTTGTCCATAGCTTTAACTGTAATTCAAGAGTGATGCAGCAATTTGTCTTGCTCCTGAAATTTTGTTGAGAAGTATTTTTTTTTTCAATTTTCAATTCACAAATGGGTTTCAGTCTTTTAAAATGGTGTACTAAATGAGTTAAATTCAATTTATGGTTGATGCTAGGTGGTTGCCCTGTGATTAGAGGGAACAAATGGTCAGCTACAAAATGGATGCATATTCACGAGTACGAAGTATAAGCAATGACTTAAGGAGGTAATTATCTCTGCCTAAACTAGTTAAGATTCTGTGAAACATGCATGAAGGTTTTTCGCTTATGAAATTTAATGTGTGCAACTGTGTAAGTATGAAGCTTGATACATTGGTACAAGATGTTTTTGAAACCGATGACAAATTGACAATGATAAATTTGATGAGGTCATCTTAAAATTATGAATTCAAAGTCTTGTCCTTGTATAGAATAAGATAGCTTTGGAGGCTTTAGAGAGTTTATACATGCGTTGATTTTTTATACAACTTTCCGACCTTTTATTTCTTCCTGGTAGGACTTAACAGATGCCGATATCTTGAATCCTTTTCACAGCAAATGACTATAGGCAATTTAGGTAAGAAAGATTTTTGTTCGGCCACCATTTGAAAATTATAGTGCGGTTCAAAGAATTTGATCTTGTAGTCATACAAACATTAAGAAATAGGAAGGTAGGTTGCGAGTGATGTTTTTACAGACATGTAAACTAACAATGAATTCTGAAATACAATATATATAGTTATATACACAGAAACACTTGTAAGTGCTTGCTGTCATGTTTTTTTTAATGTCTTTTTATTATTTATTTATTTATTTTTTAACAAATTTTAATTTTCATACTAATTATAAATAACAGATTTTTTTTTTAAAGAGTAACAAAAATATAACATCAAACAAATTTATTTTGAAGCCATTGGTGCTTCGAATTAGGGGTGTGCAAATTTTTGGGTCAACCCGCGACCCAATCCGACTCGCGCGGATTTCAAAAAAAAATACGATTTTTCTTGTTAACCCGACCCGACTCTAAATTTGCGGATTGGGTCACGGGTTTGATATTAAAATCCGGTCCGATCCGACAATATAATATTTTTATTATTATTTTTTAAATTTTTATTATTTTTCTAAAAATTTATTATTTTTTAAAGTTTTTACTATTATTTCATTTATTTATTACTTTTGTTATCTTGAAATTTTATATATATGATAATTTTCGGGACATAAAATAACTAATATTTATATTTCAAAATAATTAATTAATTAAAAAAATTATTTTTTTACCCGACCCAATCAGCCTCTTAAATTTCGGATTCGGGATCCGACCCTGAACACCTTACTTAGAATTCATAACTTATTCTTTCTTCCAAGACTTTTTCCATCAGCAGCCTCATCCACATAATCCTTGTTAGAAGCCCAACCATTTTTTTGCGAAAAAGTTGAAACAGGCAAACAGCCTTGAGCTCCATCAGTTCAATTTTCTTTTACACCCAAACGTCTGTTATAAGCCACTTTCCCTGTCTTTACCCCATGTGCTTTCTACTACATTCACTCATGCTCAAAAGTTCAGGCGGCATTAAATAAGGTTTAGTTATAGTTAGTTCAATGAAATACCTTATTTGTGCCAATTTCCCGTAGCTGGCTCAAAGTCTCCACAAAATATGGAGGTGGTGGGCATGAAAAGTGTATCTTTTCCCGTGTATGGATCTGTGAACCTACAAAAGAATATGTAACAAAACTTTTATATACAACTGCTAAAAAATAGGCATATACTAGAGATGAACTTTGTTCTTTGCCCAAAAGCCAAAGCATGGAGGCACGGTGTAACGGGCTGCGTTTGCTGCTAGCCACATTTGCAGCAAGCCACGCATTGCTGCAGACTACATGCGTTGCCGCAAGGCAACAACTCTGATGCTTACAGCAACGCATGTAGTGTGCGGTAAATGTATGTGGCTTGCTGCGAATGCATCCCATTACACAAGGCCTCTCTAATCCAGAAATCAACTTCAAAAGTTTTCATTGAGAGCTAGGATAAGTTCTGGGCTGAGGCAGTGACATGGCCACGTTCTTTGTCCCTCCATACACATACACTTCATCACCTAATAGTGGAATTCCCATGTATTTTGCATGCGCACGGAACTACTACTACTACAAAGATTGCAATCCAAGGATTGAAAGTGAAACCAAGCGAGTCAAGACTTCTATAATTAGGGTTCACAGCGGTATGAGTATGATGAAACAATATAACAGCAGGATAAAAGTAATTTAAATTTATCGATAATAGTAAGAAAACACATTCAAAGCATTCGGTTCTGAACAATGTGTACGGCATCAGTACCAGATGAGTTTCCAATCTCCACTCCACCATAGCAGAACCACCACCAGCAAGAATTTCAATTACTTTATACCTGATGAAGAAACAGAAAAAGCAGTCTTCGACATGATGTCAGTTAAATGCACATGTTGAAATATAGGCAAGGAGAACAGAAGACACTTGGTTAAAAAATAATATGAGAGTTAATTTATAGAACACAATAAAGCAAACATGACCTACTTCTATTCTATCAGTCTCAGTGTCCAAGTTTCACTATCGTAATTATAAAGGTGGTCTAGATCCTAAGGACTGAAATCCCTGCAGCCATTACAGCAAAGCCACTTTGGCATGATCCGACCTCTGGCCTACTATATTCTCAATGGTTCATACCTCACCAACTAGGTCTAATTAGACTCAACTGTTAAGAATCAATACACTGGAAAAGAAAATCCTAACCACCTTCAAGAATGCTACTTATTACGAATTTCAAACGGGAAAAGGTGGAGGACCCTATATCACCTTCTAGCAGCATGGCGTGCCTGTCCATGTTTATTTTGATCTGGGTAGAGCAGCCATACAAACCCTGTTGTTTGGATCACAGCCAATTGGAACCTCAATACGGCCGGATAATGAGAGGGCACTTCAGAAGTAAGACTGATAAATGATATTATTATTATTTTTTTTGAAATCGTTGGAAACCCTACCTCCAAACCACCTCTTCCGCGTTTAAACGGAGTGGGTAAAATCCCCGACTATCCTAGATTCTTACAAGAAACGCACTCCATGGATTCGAACCCATGACCTGAAGGTAAGACCTTAAATCCTATACCACCAAGTCACTCCCATTGGGGACAATAAATGATGTTAAGTGATAAACATGATCCTACAATATTATATCTAGGAGTTTATATCTTAAGATAGATTGTTATTATCCTTGTAACAAACCTATGTAAACATCTTCTATAAATACAAACCCCACACTACATGCAAGGTATCGTGGGTTACAAACATTCACATGGTATCAGCTTCTTTTCCGATTAACCTCGATCAACCCTAATGGCCTCTGACTCTTCCATCTCCTTTAATATTATGGTGAATCTTATCACCATCAAGCTCTCTGCCTCAAACTACTTGCTCTTGCGCATTCAGCTTCTTCCACTCCTCCATAGCTAACTTCTTTTTTGTTTTGTTGATGGCTCCTTCCCCAAACCAACATCCTCATCTTCTTCCATTTCCTCCACTGCTGACTGGGTTCACACGGACCAACCGGTCCTCAACCTTCTTCTGTCTACCTTATCCGAAGAAGCTCTCTCCATCGTCGTTGGCTTATCTACTTCCCATGAAGTCTGGACCGCTCTGGAGCACTCATTCAGTCATAAATCAAAATCCTGCGAGATACGGATCAAGGATGATCTTCAACTGGCAAAGCACTCGCTCAGTCTCTAAATTTTCTCATCTCTTTAAGGACTCATGTGATTAATTGGCTACCATCGGCTATTCCATGGACAACGCCGACAAAGTTCACTGGTATTTATGTGGTCTTGTTGTAAAAGGGTATATCTAACAACCTGGTTTGAATTTCACTTAGACATTTAGTCCTGTTTTCAAGGCTTCTACAGTTCGTGTTGTCTTATCCTTGGAAGTAATGAATGGCTGGCCTATTAGACAACTTTATGTTAAAAATGCATTCCTCAATGGTTATCTTCAGGAGTAAGTATACATGGAACGATTTTCTGTGGTCTTAAATAAGCTCCACGAGCCTTGTTCCATCGGTTCAACTCCTTTCTACTCTGCATTTGATTCTTGTGTAGCAAAGATAATCCTTCTCTATTTGAACTTCATTACTCGAGTGGGATGATCTATCTCTTACTCTATGTAGACGATATTATTGTCACATCCAACAACAATGCACTCCTCAATGATTTTATAACCACTTTGCACCAAGAATTTTCCACCAAAGATTTGAGTCCGCTTAGCTACTTCATTGGCTTGGAAGCTCATCGCACGAAGCCCGGCTAATTCCTCTCTCATGTCAAATATGATAAGAAAATTCTACACGTGCAAATCTTACCGATTGCAAGCCAATCTCCACACCTATGGTGGTATCCCGATATTTATCCTATGGCGGCCCATCATTTCAAGATCTCAATATCACAAGACTTGAAATCACTCATGCCGTCAATTTGATAAGCCAGTATATGCAATCTCCAGCACGATGTCCAACACCTTGAAATGAGGCATTTGTCATCTTTCCTTGGATACATGACTCACAAATCGGATAAGGATCTAAGGTAAGATTTTCAATCAAACCATCCTTCACCAATTTGGATAGACGTCTAACACCTATATGGCCCAATCTCATATGCCATAATTCAGTATTATTTAGTTCAGACTTTCTACTTGTATTTTTCTCTATATTAAAGACATCTCTACATGTTTCCAAAACATAATGACCGTTTGATAAAGAACATTCACATTTTAATAAATTTTCTTTATCATAAAAACATAAAGTTTCATCCTTAATGTTTATTTTATATCCCTCTTTATCTAATATAGGCAGTGATATTATTTGTCTGATAAGTGAGGGAACATAATAACAGTCATGCAAATCTAATTTACATCCATTTGGAAGATCTAGAACAACAGTTCCTATGGCCTTGACATCCAATGTCTCACCATTGCCAACTCTAAGCTGGATCTCCCATTTATTCAGCCTTCGTTTAAGCCTCATTTCCTGCAGGGAATTGCAAATATGAGTGGGACTGCCAGTGTCTAACACTCATCCACTATTTGCATCTAAGGCTAATGAGATGTCAATAATTGGAAAAATACAAAGCGTATCTGAGGGTCTTATTTTAAGCTCTGGATAATCCTTCTTCCAGTGTCCAGACTTCTTGCATTGTAGACATTGATCACGAGCTACTTTCGATTTTGCGCCTTTGCGCTTCTTGGAGTTTTTATTTGATATCTTCTTATTCCCTATCTTAATTTTCTTTGACTTCCCAGAAGTCTTTGAAGAGCCAGCTCCACCATGGAGATACAATGTGGGGTTGCCTTTCTTCAAATCTTGCTCCGTCGTGCGTAGCATGTTATGAAGTTCTTCGTATGTGGCTTGCATCGAATGCATATGGAAATTCAATACAAAACCAGCATAAGAACCAGGCAAAGAAGACATAATCAAATTACGGCCTAGCCTTTCATCAAACACAATGCCATGTCGTTCAAGATATCGAATTTGGTCAATCATGTTCAAAACATGAGTGCTGACAGCTCCTCCCTCCTTGAGTTCAACACGGAACAGTTCCTTAGACCTTCGATAAAGTTCCATCTCTTGATTTACGTCGAACAACTCCTTGAGTGTTCGCATGATGCTCCAAGTATCCGGTACTTCAATGTACTGTCTCAGTAAATCTGGAACCATCGATCCTAAGATGTAGGATTTCACCTTTAGGTTATCATCCTTCCATCTATCAAAAGTTTCTCGCTCTTCTGGAGTTGAGTCAGGATCGATATCAACAGGCAGTGGATTGATAGTGACATAAGTCAACTTTTCATACTCCAAGACAAGGCGTATGTTCATTTCCCATTCGAAATAGTTCTCGGCTCCTTTTAGCTTATTGGAATCCAAAAGTTTCATCAATGGATTAGCAGCAGCCATCTACAAGACAATATTTTTGAGTAGTAGCAGAACAATTTTCATTTCAAAAGTGATAACACTAATTGATTATGGAATTTTAAATCTATCAGTGCCCTCCCACTACTTTACGTAATTTCGTAATCTCCCTTAACGGAAAAATAGAAATATCAAATTTTCATAGCGGGAAGTGGGTCCCATGACATTTACTCCAGCCTCACACTAATGACGATATTGGCCATTGTAAACTCATTAGGTAGACCTTCAAGGTCAATCACTTCATGTGACTCCTGGTTTGGTCCTGAACCGTTTCTTATCCTCACAATAATGACGATATTGGATTAAGATGTGTTCTAGGTGTATACTTGTCAATGTGCACTAATGAGCTTCGTATGTACACCCTCACACTAATGACGATATTGGATGACTACGTTAACTCATCACGCTACATCTAATGTTTTACTGGAGCGACCTAAGTTCCGAGCACTTATACTCTCACACTAATGACGATATTGGATATAAGTAGTAAGAACTCATTCATCTCCGTATTGACAAGACGGACCATCCAATAATGCTCCAACATTATTAATACTATTACTTAAAAGTAATCACTTAATCACGTGAGATTTTTGACAATCAAGTCATTAACTTAATTAAGTCAAAGTTTTAATTTAAAACATGCAATACATATCTAATATGTCTTATGCATAATTAAATTAAAATTGCTATTGTATAGATTCAAAATATGTGTTGTGTGGTTAAGCATTTGCTACTGATACCATTCTGTTGGGGCAGTTATGGAACTCATAGGGTCGGATCGGTGCCCCGGGCAGCGGAAATGGGTCTAACCCATATATATCAATTATGGATGTAATTTTAAATCATTTAATGAAATACTACATTCCATTACGAGTGCATAGGAAAAAATCGGGACTGAATCGGAGTCCGGAAGCTCCCAAACGAAGAAAACAAAATCAAAGCGTGCGAAGGGCGCCGCGTGCGAGAAGCACACGCGCTACAGTGCGTGCGCGCACTGTAGCGCCCAGGTGCTGCTAATTATTATTATTCTTTTTGTTTCATTTCCTTTTGCATTCAGCTCACATTCCAGTGAGCTGAATGGATTAGGGTCTTTAACCCTAATCTATTCCGGTCTTCCCTAAACACTTCAAAAACACCCAAAATTAATTTTTAATTTCAAAAACAACATAAACACATGTTATAGAATAAAAATCTAGTTTTTCAAAATATCAAATATTTTTCCAAAAACATAAATTTATTCTAAATACGCATTAGCGTAAATTTTGAATCCATTACACAAACCATTTTAGAATCCCATTACGAAATGTCCCGTGAACAATTCTAGTCCACCTAAAGGTGGTCAAGTGAATCTAGAATGGTAGCCATAGCTCTAAGCTTTAATCTAGAGTTCCAAACTCTAATTAATTGTTCCATGTCCAACATGAACATCTTTGACCTAATTACAAGCATGTTGTGTTTATACTTCTTTTGTATCCTAACACAATTGATTAACCTTATTCAACATTAAACTATGTGATCATGCATCTAATACACAAATAAACATAGTTTGGAGAAGATCAAACATTACCTAGTAAGCTTGATGCAAGATCTAATCTACTTCTCCTTGTTGAAATTGTTGAAGAACCTCCAAGGTGTGCAAGCTTGACTTCAAGATCCAATCTTGTTTCCAATGCTTCCAAGCTTCACTTCAAGATCCAATCTTGATTTCTCCTAGATGAAATGTTGTAGAGACCTCACAAGCTTCTCTAAACACTTCTCTAACTTAGGCTAATCTCTCAAGAATTTGCTTATGCTTGTATTTGAACTTGTAATTAAAACATTCCTAAAGCTTGCTATTTATAGCAAAACTTAGACAATTTTTAATTAATAAAAGTTGTAATCAACTTTTAAGTGGGCTTAATCTAATTTGTCCAAATATGTATAATTAGGTGTGACTAATCTCCATTGTCTCCCACTTTAATTTAATACAATTAAATCAAGCCAAAGATTAGGAAATGGATTAGTTAAATGTTTGCCACATTGATTTAATCCAATTAAATCAAGCCAAAACCACATATTATACATACTTACAATTACCATAATATCCTCAAATGGTATAGAGATAATAATTGATTTTACAATTAAGCCCTTGTGTAATTATTGAATTAATCCAATTAGGTCAAAGTAAATAATCAATGTTATCCAATAACACTTGATTATCTTAGTTGATAATTATAATATCGAATATTATATTTTATCAAAAATAATTGGCTACCCAAGTGCTCAACGAGTACACTTCATATTGGGACTCTCTAAGTTCAGATACGTTCGTCATATAAGCCTAGCTAATATTTACGCAATTCGGCCACCTCCGAATTCGCGAAGAACACGAACGACCTTTCTGAACTATACAAGTCGAGGTCATCACATATGCTTAACAATCCCTCCGTCGTAGGCTATCAGAGTTGTGCTTAGGAAACATAGAATATACCGTCAAGTTTCCAAGACTCACATCTCATGTCGATATGTCCACGATTCTTCATAACTGATGCGATCCACCCTAGGTGATCGACTTTAGCCAAAGATTTAAGAATCGTGACTTTACTAACATGGATACCTAAACCCCTTATGGTACACATACGGGCCGACAGATCCTATCTTGCTTCGCACTTGATTACTGTGTGCATCGGTCCACACCCAACGAACATCTAGAGGCCAGACCATGAAAGGTTTCTGACATACATGACATCTAAGTGTGGAGGATCTCACACAAAATCAATGTTATCCTATAGTCAAAGGATTACATATGCTGCTCGACTCGAGGAGATTCATATTGACGATGGTGTGTACTTCCAACTATTAGGAATCACCAATGAGTCATTCAGTATTCGCTCCAACGAATACCCACATGTCTATATGAGTTTCCAAAACTCATGGTACATCGCGTTAAACCATTGGAACTCCAATTCCAATATACGACATGTTCTACTCTTCTAGGTTATAGGAATTCGACCGTATTCCAAAACCAACGACTAGGAATATTTACTTTAAGAATAGTTTACACCAAGTGTCAAAACTATTCTAAGGTCGATGTCATTCTTAGCATAACGATACATCAATTTAATACGTGTAATGACAATACCATTAATAGGGTATGAAATGAAAAATATAGTTATTTTATTAATAAATAATAAAATGTACAATTCGGATTGGCATTCCAAGCACCAACTCCATCAAACTCCCATTTGCTTAGTGCCAATCTGGATGGTACCGTAGTCCCATCTCCTCCACATGTTTATCGAATAACTTAGGAGGTAAGGCCTTTGTAAGCGGGTCTGCTATGTTGTCTTGTCCTTGAACCTTTAAGACCACTATGTCTTTTTCGTTCAATTATCTCTCTAATTACGTGATATTTCCTTTCCACAGGTTTAGACTTGGAATGCGCCCTCGGCTCATTCGCCTGCGCGTTGGCTCCATTATTATCACAGTATAATGGGATCGAATCCGCAATACTAGGCACAACGTCAAGTTCAGTGATAAAATTTCTAATCCAAACAGCTTCTTTAACAGCTTCTGAAGCCGCTATAAATTCCGCCTCGGTGGTGGAATCAGCTGTTGAGCCTTGCTTTGAACAACGCCAACTAATTGCACCACCATTAAGGGTAAATATGTATCCTGATGTAGATTTTCTATCATCTGGATCTCCCTGGAAGTCGGAGTCTGTATAACCCTTAACTTATAGCTCATCTTCTCCATATATCAGAAACTTATCCTTGGTGCCTTTAAGATATTTTAGGATATGTTTCACGGCTGTCCAATGATCATTACTTGGATTAGATTGATATCGGTTGGTCACACTGGCGCCGAAACTGATGTCAGGTCTAGTACATAACATAGCATACATTATACTTCATATACAAGAAGCATATGGCAAGTTAGACATCCTAACTCTCTATTCCTCTGTTTGAGGTGCCATTTTCTTCGAAAGATGTATGCCGTATCGAAAGGTACATTTTCTGTCTTGCAGTTGGTAAAACTGTACCTTTCTAACATTTTGTCTATGTACGTCGATTGTGACAACCCTATAAGCTTCCTGACTCTATCTCGGTAGAGCCTTATACCTAGTATATAGGAAGCTTCACTCATATCTTTCATGAAGAAGTTCTTGCAAAGGTAGGCTTTCACATTTTGCATCATCCCTATATCATTTCCTATGATAATGATGTCATCTACATACAAGACTAGGAAAACTATCATGCTCCCACTAACTTTCTTATAAACACATGGTTCTTCCTCATTTTTGATGAATCCACATAATCTAATTATCTCATCAAAACGACGATTCCAGCTTCTGGATGCCTGTTTAAGTCCATAAATAGACTTTTGGAGCTTACAAACCAAGTTTGAAGTCTCGCTGGATATGAAACCCTCTGGTTGTTCCATATAGATATCTTCTTCAAAGAATCCATTTAGGAAAGCGGTTTTCACATCCATCTGCCATATCTCATAGTCGTGATATGCAGCAATGGCTAAAAGAATCCTAATGGATTTTAGCATGGCTACTGGTGAAAAAGTTTCCTCATAGTCAATCCCAGGACGTTGAGTGTAACCTTTCGCTACCAGTCGGGCCTTAAAGGTTTCCACCTTTCCATCGGGCCCTCGCTTCCTTTTGTAAACTCATTTACAACCAATAGGTTTAACTCCTTCAGGAAGTTCAACTAAGTCCCAGACTTGATTGGCATGCATTGAATCCATTTCGGATTTCATGGCTTCCTGCCATTTTCCCGAATCGATATCCAATATCGCTTCCTTATACGTAGTCAGATCTGTGTAAGATCATGTATGGTACTTTTGCATGTTCGTATGGTACTTTTGCTTTATGCAGAATGCCATTTGGACTATGTAAGATCATGAGAAAACCACATTTGAAGAACGTTTTGATGTGTTTTAGTTTATTTTGCAGATAAAATAATATTGGGACTCAAAGAAATCATTTAGGATGAAATTTGGGTCAAATAAGGGTTAAAAAAATTGGACTTGACATATTAACTTTGGAAATTGGAAACTTGAAAGGGCGTTCTAACGAAGTGCAGTTTCGGAAATTCTAATTTTGTGCAACTGTCGTATTTTGGGCATAACTCTTTATTCTGATATCGGATTGAGCTGATTTAAGTTCCAGATTAAAGAAGACTCAAAGATGTACAACTTTGAAGAACAAAATAATTTCGAATTCTGAAGATTTCATGACCGAAATTGATGAAACATCCAGAAGTGTGTTATGCATAATTATTAAAGTCATTTTCAAAGCAAAAAAATAAATAAAAAATAAAAAATAAAAATAGTCAAGCTCCCACCAAACATAATAGCAATTAATAATGGATTTGGTGGAGCAATTAGTGGAGCAATTAATAATGGATTTGGTGGATGATTTGATGGATGTAAAATTTTGCCTATAAATACCAAACCATTTCATTTGTAAATTCATACTTTCTTCTTTGAAATTCCTTAAGAATAACTAAGAAAATTGTATCTTTTTTGTTTATTTACAGCTTTCAGTAATTAATTTCCGCTTTCGCACTTTCTTTTCTTTACTTTTCAGTTTTTACTTTCCGCAATTTACTTTTACGCACAGTACTTTCCTTTCTTTACTTTTTCAGTTTTTACTTTTCAAGCAATGAGGATGTAACTTCTCATTGCTGGGTGTAGGACAACAGGACCTGGGCGACGCCGTTCCTAGGCTCGCGGCATTAGTTGGGAAATACTAAATAATATGGAGTCGCCACCCGGTGTGAACCGGGACAAAGATTAAGGCCGCACTCACCCCTCGCAAGGGAAGACCTCAAACCGTTGGGTTCGGAATGGTCCCTTACTTATGCCACTTGTAATGAAATGATTTATGTAATAATTAATCAAAGCTTAAGTAACACTTATTTCCAAGAGTATCATGCTTCTAAATTCTCATATGCAAAATAAAAATTATGCACACATTTCATATATATCTCATATCTAAAATCGCATGCTTAACATATATCAAAATAGCAACGAACATACAACTTTATTTGCATATTACATTCAAGAAAACACAAGCACACATATTAACCATACAAGCATACATATGGGCACTTTTCCAAGTGGTACGTGAAATTGTATCCCAAGTACAGACCGCACTACCGTCCATTCGGAATCGGCTACGGAATTTACGTATGAGTTTCCATCCGATATACCGCAAGAAATGATACTCAAATGTTATCACGACACAAGCATATGAATTGTAATTCATTAACATAGTTGTATTCATACATGTGCGGATAGCTACTAGGAAAACTATGCATGAAATCTAATGAAGATGACTCGATTTAGTGGGTGCGCGTTCGTGTAGCGTTCGTAAACGCGTTCGAACGGTAAACAGAAGGTTCGCGTTCGTGTAGCATCCGAGAACGCGTTCGAACGGAACCAGACCTGATGCATTATGAAACTAAGAAAGTGCGTGGGCGTTCGTATAGCGTTCGTAAACGCGTTCGAACGGTAAACAGAAGGTTCTCGTTCGTATGGCGTTTGATAACGCGTTCGAACGGAAATTAAACAGAATGCTCACGTTCGTATAGCGTTTGTTAACGCGTTCGAACGGAAATGAAACAGAATGCCTACGTTCGTATGGCGTTCGTGAACGCGTTCGAACATGAGGGAGACCTGATGCATGACAAGGCAAAATACATGCGCGTTCGAGTTGCGTTCGTAAACGCGTTCGAACGGGAACAGACCTGATGCATGAAATGGGATGCAATACATAAACGACAAAATAAAGGGGGGGCGCGACGAAGTACTGCCGTAAAGGTGGCCTTTTGGGGCTCTTGATCTCTCAAAGAGAGGACCTTTAGACCAACATACTAAGCCCATGCGCTCGACTGAATCATGCATACATAGAATGGAAAGCAATAATATTAAACATAGTGTGCCCGATTGAACGTATCTTGTATCCAAACGAACACACATCAACCGGCGCGGCAAAGCCTCGTGGTAAAGGGCTTTAGCCCCTCCCCATAGGGGATCTCACATCGCACTTACTAAGCCCATGCGCTCGGTTGAATCATGCATACAAGATAAAGACAACCATATCAAACTAAGTATGTTCCGATTGAACGTATTTCGCATTCAACCGACACACATCCATCGGTGCGGCAGAGCATCGTGGTGAAGGATTTTAACCCTCCAATTAGGGAACCTTTCATCGCACTTACTAAGCCCATGCACTAGATCGTATCATATGTGAATAAACAACATGCAGAATTTAAATGACAAGAATTAAATAAACCAAAACCACACAAAACAAGAGAAGGTGCCATTTACTCAAGTGGTACGTGGAGTTGTGTCCCAAGTACAGACCGCACTACCGTCCATTCGGATTCGGCTACGGAATTTACGTCTGGGTTTCCATCCTATATACCACAAGAGGCGACACTCTTCCATTCATCCAACACCCACAACACACATCGTACACGCAACAAATGCCACAAATACAGAAAATGTAATCAAATAAATAACCAGAAATTAAATAAGAATAAGTGTGAAAGATACCCTCAGGTCTAACCTTTTAAGCTGTCTCTCGGACTCGCGTTCCACGAAGATCGAAAGGGGGGTAAAGCTCTGCAACTTTTCTGGTTCACTGGTTTGCCTCTTCCTTCGCTGTTCGGCCACTCGAGCTACTGTTCCGACTCCGTTTTGCTGCCGTTTCCTTGTGGTTTTGCTGCCGTTCCCTCTGTGTTTTCTGCTTACTGTTGGTGGACTGTTTTGATGTTCTTTTTGGTGTGGTTTTGTGTGGTTATTTCAAGGATGTAAGTGTCTTTTATGTTACTATTTTGAGGGATTTTAAGGATTGTTTTGGTGTGGTTTAGGCTTGCTGTGTTTTGTGTGATTTTCGGTGGTGGTGGTTAGGGGTTGTTTTGGTGTAATTTTCGGTGGTGTGAGGGTAAGGATCAAGGGAGTGATATGCTTGTGATGTCTAGTATTTCTTGCTATAATTCTTGTGTGAATTGTGTGTATATGCTAGAGAGATTGGAGATGGAGAGGAGGGATGGCTAGGTTAGGGGTTGTTTATATAGAGAAGGGCTAGGGCTTCACCTTGTCTCACAAGGAAGAGATTTGCTTCCAAATTTAGGAGAGATGAGAAAGGTATACACAAGATTGAGGGGGGACAAAATATTTTAAGTTAGGAAGTTGTAATATTTAATTTGTGTTGGTTTAGGAATGCAAATATTTTTAAATTGGTAGATGTCTACTAGATTAGGAAGTCAAATATATGATTGGCTTTAATTGGTTAGGATTGATTTTAATTAGGTGTATCTTCTTTTTAGTTTTAGTATATAATATATTTAATTTGTCTAAGTTAGGCATGATTTTAGTTTAAGTTGGTAAATGTTTTATTTAATTATTTAATTAATTTAATTATTATCTTATTTAGTTAATGTTTTAATTAATATTTATTTATTTAATTTGGGATGTGTTTTATGGGCTTTGGGGGCTAAATGGGCTGAGGTGAGGCTAGCAGCAAAACCAGAATTACCGGCACCGTTCGAACGCCTCCTCGCACGCGGCACGAACGTCCGCAATCTGCACGAGGTTCGAACGAAGTAACGAACGCAGCACCAACGAAGACAGTGAACTTGTGGAATGAACTTGATGACATACTTTTCCGAATTTCCCCTTCCGACCTCCGTTTCCCGCAATATCCTTAGCTAAAAAGGTAGTGCCTCCAATTGAGACTCATCATCGGGTTTCACATGCGAAAATGCAATGCCTACAGTCGCCCCCACTTTGATGGGACTTGTGCAGTGTGTGACTTTGAACAATCCTATCAAAGTTATGCAATGCATTTTTACTTACCTGGCTCGGCTGCCGCCTCAAGTTGAGTTGATACTGCAGCGGACCTCGATCCTGGGACGCGTCCCAATAACTGCAACTGACAACGGGGGCACCTCGATCCTGGACACCTCGACCCAACACCCCTGACTATAGGGACCTCGCCCTCGAACTGATGATGTAGTGGGCACCTCGACCCTGGGCACCTCGACCCGGAACTACAACTGACAACAGGGGCACCTCGACCCTGGGCACCTCGACCCAACACCGCTGACTATAGGGACCTCGCCCTCGAACTGATGATTTAGTGGGCACCTCGACCCGGAACTAGAATTGATAACGGGGGCACCTCGACCCTGGGCACCTCGACCCAACACCGCTGACTATAGGGACCTCGCCCTCGAACTGATGATGTGATGTGGAGCCTCGCTCCTCAGCCGATATGGGCCTCGCCCCCGAGCTGATATAATGTGACATGGAGCCTCGCTCCTCAGCTGATACGGGCCTCGCCCCCAAGCGGACATGATGTGAGGTGGAGCCTCGCTCCTCAGCCGATATGGGCCTTGCTCTTTTCCTTCTTCATCACCTGTTTACACAAAACAGCACAAACACAAAAAGATGGAATATAGGTTACGTGTATGCATGTATGCATGAGTTTTCTCATTCCGTTGGATTAGGTCTTCCACTGGCGACCAAGTCTTCTTAAGCAAAGTACAGCTTCAGCCTGTCGACATTGATTGGTTCTGTGAATTCATTTCCCTCGAGATCTGACAACTTCACTGCTCCATTTCCCATGAATTTCTGAACGATGTAGGGTCCTTCCCAGTTCGGCCTGAATTTTCCCTCTCGGATCTGTCGTCGACGGCCTCGACTGCTTAAGTACTAAATTACCCTTTCTGATCTTGGTGGGGCGTACTTTCTTGTTGAATGCCCGGGCTAGTCTCTTCTGATACAACTGCATGTGATACAAAGACTTCGTTCTCTTCTCATCCAACAGTGCTAACTGATCAAATCTCTGTGCGGCCCATTCATGTTCCGGTAATTTTGCCTCTGCTAATACCCTCAGGGACTGTATTTCCATTTCTATTGGCAATACTGCTTCCATTCCGTAGACTAAGGAGTAAGGTGTGGACCTTGTTGCTGTTCTTACTGATGTTCTGTACCCCCACAAAGCATACGGTAATTTCTCGGCCCAATCTCTGCAATTCTCTGTCATCTTAGCTAAAATTGTCTTTATAGTCTTGTTGGCTGCCTCAACTCCCCATTTGCCTGCGGCCTGTACGGTGATGACTTGTGGTGGCCTATCCCATACCTCTGTAACATTGCCTTCGTCTCCCCTTGAAACTGGACCCCGTTGTCTGTCACTACATGATGCGGCATACCATACCGACAAACGAGGTTCCGAGCTATGAACCTTGCCATCTGTTTCGCTGTTGTAACATTACGGAATGATTCGGCTTCCACCCACTTTGAGAAGTAATCTACTGCCACCACTATAAAGCGATGCCCATTTGATGCATTTGGTCGAATTTCCCCAATCATATCAATTCCCCATGCTGAGAAAGGCCACGGCTCTGACAACCCGTGCAATTCTGTGTGGGTAAGTGATTCAAATTACCATGTGCTTGACAGTCATGACAGTGCTTTACCATCTTCGCGCAGTCTGTTTCCATGGTTGACCAATAAAAACCTTGTCTCACTATCTTGCGAGACAGATTCAACCCGTTCATGTGCGGACCACATACCCCGGCGTGTACCTCTTCCATTACATGCTGAGCTTCTTCTTTTCTCAAACACTTCAACTGAATACCGTTTGCCTGTCTTGTACAGTTCCCCTTTCAAAATCACATACTGGGAAGCTAACTTCTGAATGGCTATTCTGTCCTTTCTGCCGCCCCTTCCGGGAGTTCACCATGTTCCAGATACCTCTGAATGTCATAATACCAAGGTTTACCGTCGTCAACCTCAACTTCCAGAATTCTTTCTATCTCATAAGCAGGTTTTTTTGCTGTTGTCAGTACCATCGGTCTCATCACTAACTTCTCTGGATTTTCCCAAGTCGCTGCTAGTGTAGCCAATGCGTCTGCCATCTGATTCTCTTCTCTCGGTAGGTGCTGAAACTTACACTCGGGGATAACCTGTGCCAATTTTCTGAGGTGAAAAAGATAAGGCTTCAACCGTTCTTCTTTCAATTCCCATTCTCTTCGCATCTGCTGGACTACCAACATAGAATCTCCGTAGATTTCACACTCCGGCCTTCAAGGCTATCAATGCTGTCAAACCAAAAGCACATGCTTCATACTCGGCCATGTTATTAGTCACTCTGAATGTCAACCTCTTGGCCAAAGGCAAAGTCTCTCCCTCGGGGGTTACTATCACGATCCCAATTCCGGCTCCCTTGTAATTCACTGCTCCGTCAAAATACATCTTCCATCTCTGAACTGTTATTGCTTGGATCTCTTCGTCTGGAAACTCAAACTTATACTGATCCCCCTCAACAGGTTGCAATGCCAGAAACTCCGCTACTGCTCGCCCCTTGATCACTTTGGAGGTGAGATACTCAATGTCAAACTCTGTCAACAATACCAACCATCGGCCCAGTTTTCCCACTAGTGAAGGCACTGAATGAAGATATTTCAGAGGATTCTCCTTTGCCACTACCTGGATCTTGTATGACTGGAAATAATGCCGCAACTTTCTGGAAGCCCATACCACTGCAAGACATATCTTTTCAACTTCCTGATACCGAGCCTCATACGGAAGCAGCTTCTTACTCAGATAATAAACTGCATGTTCTATCCCTGTCCCATCCGCCTGTACCATCATACCCCCCAATGCTTCTGATTCTATAGCCAAATACAATATCAAAGGTCTGCCCGGTCTCGGAGGTTTCAATACATGTGGCTTTACCAAGTACTCTCTGATTCTATCGAAGGCGGTTGACACTGTTCATTCCATCTCACTGGCTGATCCTTTCTCAACATTTTGAAGATAGGCTCACATACCGATGTCAGCTTGGCAATAAACCGACTGATGTACTGAATCTTCCCCAAGAATGCTCTGACTTCCTTTTCTGTCTTCGGTGCAGGCATTTCTGTGATTGCCTTGATCTTTCGGAGTCTACCTCTATTCCGCCCATTCCCACTGTATGACCAAGCAATTTCCCTGATGTCACCCCAAACACACATTTCTTAGGGTTAAGCCGCAGGTTAGGTTATATCTGTCAACTCTCTGAAGGAACCTTTCCAATGCCTCAATATGCCCAACTCTTGTCTCTGATTTCACCATCATGTCATCCACATACACCTCAATCTCTTTGTGCATCAAGTCATGGAAAAGTGTAGTGGCCATCCGCTGATAAGTAGCTCCCGCATTCTTAAGCCCAAACGAGCATAACCTTGTAACAATAGGTACCCCACTCGGTAACAAATGCAGTCTTGTGTTTATCTTCCTCAGCCATGAGAACCTGATTGTAACCTGAAAACCCATCTGCAAATGAATACATAGCGGATAAAGCCGCGCTATCAACCAGAACATCTATATGCGGCAAAGGGAAATCATCTTTCGGACAAGCTTTATTGAGATCTCTGTAGTCTACACACATTCTGACCTTCCCGTCTTTCTTCGGTACCGGTACTATGTTAGCCAACCATTCAGGGTACTTTACCACTTCCAAGAACCCCACATCTATCTGTTTCTGAACTTCCTCTCTGACTTTCTCAGCACATTCTGGTCTCATCCGTCTGAGTTTCTGTTTTACTGGCCTCATATTCGGATAAGTTGGTATTGTGTGCTGGGCAATGTTTCTGTCTACCCCAGGCATGTCCTCATAGGACCAAGCAAATACTTTGGCATATTTGACCAACACTTCTTCTAGTTTCTCCCTTCTTCGGAGGTTACTTCACTTACAATCAAAATTTCTTTGGGGTTCTCAAGTGTGCCCAAGTTAAATGCAATAGTTCTGGCTGAACTGATGTCAAATATGCTTGATTCATGCAGAGTGAATGGAAATGACTCAGGCAAGTAAGCAAAAGAAATGTCTTTATTATTGGATAATGCGGAAGTACATTCAAATAAGTCAGGAAGGTAAATGTCTTCATCATCTATAGACACTTCTTCCTTTGCAATCAGGTCTTCCTCAGGCTTCTCATCTTCTTCCAGGGTCAGGCTCTCTAACTTCATCAGCTCTTCTTCCCAAATATCTGCTTCCACAGCTTTCCCAGTCAGTGGCTTCTCACCCAACAAATCCTGGAAGATCTCAAACCCAGGTACAACAATCCCATTAACCTCCACAGGTTCAGGCTCTCCTTGATACCCTGAAGCTTTCACAAACACTCCATCAGCCTCAGGCCCTTTTTCTTGACCTTTGGCTTTTCTTCGTCAGATTTGTACCCCAAACCCTTCCGAGTAGTCTGTCCTCTGAAATCCGGCAATTTTGAACCTTTTCCCGGCTCAAACTTCATCTTCTCCATAATCCTAGCCACCCTAGGATCCACCCATTCCTCGAAAGTAGCTGACACCTGAAACCTCGTGAAAGGTTGTATCTCCAAGGCAGCCACGGCATTATCTAACTCAGCCCGGATGGTAACAACTTCTCCCTCATACGGGAATTTGATCATCTGATGCAAAGTGGAAGGCACGCCCCCAAGTTTGTGAAACCAAGGCCTTCCCAACAATAAGGCAAAAGTGGCTGGGATGTCCAGCACTGTGAACTCAACCTCATCTTCAATCGGCCCTACCTTGACCATAGCCACAAAGGTACCCTCAACTCCCCGCTTACTGTCATCATAAGCCTTAATAGTCATACTGGAGGGGTCCAAGTCTGTTGCTTTCATACCCAATCTTGCCAGAATTTTCAACGGGCACACATTGATGGACGAACCGTCATCCACCATCACACATGAAGTTTTCTTGCCCCTCACCTCGGCCCTGATAAATAGAGGCTTGTTATGATTTCTTCCCTCCACCGGGAGTTCATCCTCAGAAAAGGATATCTGCAAAGCTTCTTTCTGAACCGACCCAACAAACTTTGCGGGTTGGCATCCTCCGGTACCACAATCTTGCTCAAGGCCTCAACCATAGCCTGCCTATGCTCCCGAGATGCACATAATAGTTCCCAGATACTCACTTGTGCCTAGTCTTCCTCAATTGCCTCAGCACTACATCCCCTTCAGTATTTTCTGCAGTCTCAACCACTTCTCTACCATCTGTCAAAGCTTCCTTACCCTTTTCCGCCATATCATTATAAAAACGACCGCTCGTGTCATTCCCCTTACTTCTTCCTCATCACTGCTAGAGAAATCAAGCCAAAAGTTTCTTTCTGCTCAAACTCATCCTCACTAGTACTGTCCCAGATTCCAAGGCAAAAGGCTTGAGGGTGAAAGGATTTCAGGACAAGGTCTTCTGGGAGGCCAGAATTGATCATGTAGGCTGGTGGTGGTACGGCACGGTAGTTGGGTAAGGGGTTTCTGTGTGTGTCGGGCTGTTCTGTTTCTGGGTTGGGTATTTTCTTGGAACTATTAGGTCTTGGATTTCATGGCGGAGTCGGGCGCAGTTGTCGGTGTCATGGCCTTTTTGTTGGTGGAAGTGGCAGTAAAGGCTTAGGTTATAATGTGATGGTAGGGGATTGGGTAATGGTTTGGTATCCAAGGGTTTCAAGAGCCCTTGCCTCTTCAATTTTTCTAGCACCTTAGACAGGGGCCTTCCCAAGTTGGAAAACTGCCTGTTCCGGATAGCAGCGATTTCAGCAGAAACGGGCTTTGTTCCCGATGTTCCCCCAATGGGCCTCCTGTTCAGACCATAGAATTTTCTATTCTCGGCCTCTTCTTCCTCAATATCCATGACAGTTTCCCTCAACTGCCGAAAGTCTGCAATCATGGAGGTCATCCTCCTCAACTTGCCATAAATGGAGGGCTTGGTGCCCTTGATAATCATCTTGATCTGATCCTTCTCCGAAGGCCTAGTCTGTATTTTCAATAACTGACCCCTCCACCGGTCCACATACTCCTTAAAAATCTCCTCCGCTTTCTGCTTAACATTCTCCAGATCACGGAGTGACAGATCGATCTCCAAGTCGGTGACATATTGCTTCAGGAAAGCATCGGCTAACTCCCTCCAATCTTCCTTTACTTTCTTATCCAAACTGTGGTACCACACCACGGGAGCTCCTTCCAGCGACATTCCAAACATTTTCTGTACCTGACGCTGAGATAAGCCAACTGAACTCATGACTGATACAAACTGTCGGAGATGCACCCTCGGATCCCCATTCCCGTTGAACTTAGCCATATCCGGCATCTTGAACTGTACCGGCAACTGTTCCTCAAAAGTCAATGTGTCATAATCCAGCAAGTCCTCATTCTTACCCCTCATCTTGCGGGTAACCGACTCAACCTGATCCCGAAGTTTCTGTAACTCTGCCTGAGACCCAGATACTCTGCCCGCGCATACTCTGCCATATCATCAAAAGTGGGGGTATCATCCCCCAATCTGTTCGGAGGTTCCTCTAGTCTTGCATCCCCAGAACTACCTCCAGCACGAGACCCGGCTATACCAGCCACAGCAGTAGTCAAAGCCTGCAACTGTTCAGTGACTTTGGCGAGACTGTTCTCTAACTGATCCATACGGGACACCTCATTATCGGATTCACTCATACTTGTTCTTTTAGTGAGCCTTGTCCCTTCTCTAACCCAAACGGTATCTATGTTGTCTTTTGGAGACATAGATGGTGTTAACATGATATATGGATGCATGAGGTGCATGAGATGCATGTAACATATAACATACTAAATAAAATAAAATTCTCAAACAAATCGGCCTATTATCATTTTAGAAGCTTTTGGGACAACTGTCATAAGAGTGAACCCGTCCCAGTTTAAATGGCCCAACGAGTTCATGTCTTATGACAAAGAGCCCAACTAAATCCAAATGATAATATTCCGAACACAAGCACAAGGTGGCCCACCAACACTTAGACGCCTTTGGCCCAATAGTCATGGAATAACATCCTTGTCCCAGTTTAAATGGCCCAACAAGCTCATATCCCATGACAAATGGTCCAAATGGATCCAAACGATGATGTTCCCAAACACAATCATACACGACATAATAATTTTTACATAATGGCCCATCCACATTTCAGAAGCCTTGGGCCTAATAGTCATATAGTACGAACTTGCCCCAGTTTAAATGGCCCAGCAAGCCCGCATTTCTGACAATAGTCCAACTGCATCCAAATGAGGATGGTCCATAAGCACATTCTCAAGGAAATAATTGTTACTTTAACCATATAAACCGGTCTAGGGGTGGATTTGCAAGAGTATGGACAAAGGCTCTCACCGGCGAAGGATGGCCCACAACTAGGTCTCCCCACTCAAGGGTTCAAGCGACCAATTGAGCGTATCCCTTTTTATACACTAAGGTACGTGCCAATGAGCTATGGTGTGTGACGGACTGTCAAATGGATTTCCCGTTGTAGATTCCCCAGAGGGAAGGTGGAGCGAGGCTCACTTAAATACCCAAGCCTCTTAGGCTCTTATCGCTTGGTGTCAGGAATAAACAACGAGTCCTCCAAATTATTCCATCACAAAGGCTACGAGTAGATGGCCATGTAGGTATCCTCACAGCTTTTCCTTCTAGAAAGGTAGTGAGTGAAGGAAGACACCAAACCATTACCTAGCCTCAAAGTGCCCTTGATTAAACCCTCACTTATCCACTATAGACATGGCCAATTAAAACATAAATCCACTCATTACAAGACAATATTTCGGGGCCAATTCTCTATCCCCAGTGGAGTCGCCAGACTGTAGGACAACAGGACCTGGGCGACGCCGTTCCTAGGCTCGCGGCACTAGTTGGGAAATACTAAATAATATGGAGTCGCCACCCGGTGTGAACCGGGACAAAGATTTAAGGCCGCACTCACCCCTCGCAAGTACAGACCGCACTACCGTCCATTCGGAATCGGCTACGGAATTTACGTCTGAGTTTCCATCCGATATACCGCAAGAAATGATACTCAAATGTTATCACGACACAAGCATATGAATTGTAATTCATTAACATAGTTGTATTCATACATGTGGGGATAGCTACTAGGAAAACTATGCATGAAATCTAATGAAGATGACTCGATTCAGTGGGTGCGCGTTCGTGTAGCGTTCGTAAACGCGTTCGAACGGTAAACAGAAGGTTCGCATTCGTGTAGCGTCCGAGAACGCGTTCGAACGAAACTAGACCTGATGCATTATGAAACTAAGAAAGTGCGTGGGCGTTCGTATAGCGTTCGTAAACGCGTTCGAACGGTAAACAGAAGGTTCTCGTTCGTATGGCGTTTGATAACGCGTTCGAACGGAAATGAAACAGAATGCTCACGTTCGTATAGCGTTTGTTAACGCGTTCGAACGGAAATGAAACAGAATGCCTACGTTCGTATGGCGTTCGTGAACGCGTTCGAACATGAGGGAGACCTGATGCATGACAAGGCAAAATACATGCGCGTTCGAGTTGCGTTCGTAAACGCGTTCGAACGGGAACAGACCTGATGCATGAAATGGGATGCAATACATAAACGACAAAATAAAGGGGGGGCGCGGTGAAGTACTGCCGTAAAGGTGGCCTTTTGGAGCTCTTGATCTCTCAAAGAGAGGACCTTTATACCAACATACTAAGCCCATGCGCTCGACTGAATCATGCATACATAGAATGGAAAGCAGTAATATTAAACATAGTGTGCCCGATTGAACGTATCTTGTATCCAACCGAACACACATCAACCGGCGCGGCAAAGCCTCGTGGTAAAGGGCTTTAGCCCCTCCCCATAGGGGATCTCACATCACACTTACTAAGCCCATGCGCTCGGTTGAATCATGCATACGAAGATAAAGACAACCATATCAAACTAAGTATGTCCGATTGAACGTATTTCGCATTCAACCGAACACACATCCATCGGTGCGGCAGAGCATCGTGGTGAAGGATTTTAACCCTCCAATTAGGGAACCTTTCATCGCACTTACTAAGCCCATGCACTCGATCGTATCATACGGGAATAAACAACATGCAGAATTTAAATGACAAGAATTAAATAAACCAAAACCACACAAAACAAGAGAAGGTGCCGTTTACTCAAGTGGTACGTGGAGTTGTGTCCCAAGTACAGACCGCACTACCGTCCATTCGGATTCGGCTACGGAATTTACGTCTGGGTTTCCATCCTATATACCACAAGAGGCGACACTCTTCCATTCATCCAACACCCACAACACACATCGTACACGCAACAAATGCCACAAATACAGAAAATGTAATCAAATAAATAACCAGAAATTAAATAAGAATAAGTGTGAAAGATACCCTCAGGTCTAACCTTTTAAGCTGTCTCTCGGACTCGCGTTCCACGAAGATCGAAAGGGGGTAAAGCTCTGCAACTTTTCTGGTTCACTGGTTTGCCTCTTCCTTCGCTGTTCGGCCACTCGAGCTACTGTTCCGACTCCGTTTTGCTGCCGTTTCCTTGTGGTTTTGCTGCCGTTCCCTCTGTGTTTTCTGCTTACTGTTGGTGGACTGTTTTGATGTTCTTTTTGGTGTGGTTTTGTATGGTTATTTCAAGGATGGTAAGTGTCTTTTATGTTACTGTTTTGAGGGATTTTAAGGACTGTTTTGGTGTGGTTTAGGCTGCTGTGTTTTGTGTGATTTTCGGTGGTGGTTAGGGGTTGTTTTGGTGTAATTTTCGGTGGTGTGAGGGTAAGGATCAATGGAGTGATATGCTTGTGATGTCTAGTATTTCTTGCTATAATTCTTGTGTGAATTGTGTGTATATGCTAGAGAGATTGGAGAGGAGGGATGGCTAGGTTAGGGGTTGTTTATATAGAGAAGGGCTAGGGCTTCACCTTGTCTCACAAGGAAGAGATTTGCTTCCAAATTTAGGAGAGATGAGAAAGGTATACACAAGATTGAGGGGGGACAAAATATTTTAAGTTAGGAAGTTGTAATATTTAATTTGTGTTGGTTTAGGAATGCAAATATTTTTAAATTGGTAGATGTCTTATTAGATTAGGAAGTCAAATATATGATTGGCTTTAATTGGTTAGGATTGATTTTAATTAGGTGTATCTTCTTTTTTAGTTTTAGTATATAATATATTTAATTTGTCTAAGTTAGGCATGATTTTAGTTTAAGTTTGGTAAATGTTTTATTTAATTATTTAATTAATTTAATTATTATCTTATTTAGTTAATGTTTTAATTAATATTTATTTATTTAATTTGGGATGTGTTTTATGGGCTTTGGGGGGCTAAATGGGCTGAGGTGAGGCTAGCAGCAAAACCAGAATTACCGGCACCGTTCGAACGCCTCCTCGCACGCGGCACGAATGTCCGCAATCTGCACGAGGTTCGAACGAAGTAACGAACGCAGCACCAACGAAGACAGTGAACTTGTGGAATGAACTTGATGACATACTTTTCCGAATTTCCCCTTCCGACCTCCGTTTCCCGCAATATCCTTAGCTAAAAAGGTAGTGCCTCCAATTGAGACTCATCATCGGGTTTCACATGCGAAAATGCAATGCCTACACTGGGGTAAAAGGTAAAGCTTTTATTATTGCTATTTAGATTAATCTCCCCTAATTATAATATAATAACTATTTAAAATCTGACTTAACGAGGATACCGCCATATTGGTCGGTTGGTAATTAATTATTAATTTGAATTAATCAGGATACCGCCTATATGGCTGATTGGTAATTATCACGCAAAGTTAATATATTATATTAAGGGAGATATCTAAAATAGTAGTAATAAAAGTGGATCATTTTACCTCAGCATTTTCTTTTATTGTACTTTTATTTTATTTACCTTCCGGCATTTACTTTTCAGCATTTACTTTCCAGCTTTTATTTTTCAGCATTTAATTTTTCAGTATTTACTTTTCAGCATTTACTTTCCGTCATTTACTTTTCATTATTTATTTTTCAGCAATTTACTTTATATCTTTTATTTTATTTAAGTTTTTACTACTCCTAAATATGTTCGTAACTAAGTCAGTTATCTGGGGTTGTGATGAAGTCCAATATCATCGGTTTATAAGGGGTTAAATTACGGTTTGGGTAATATAAAAGTTTATTTATTGAGCCTTAGTCTTAATGCATCTTGTTAACTGACCATTAATAAGATTGAGTCGGTAAACTTAAAATGAACTTGGAAAAGTGATTTTAGGTTTAAGACCTTAGACTTAAAAGCCCATGATCTTCCTTGAGGATAGATAACCCTTTAATAGATTTCTGTACAAGATAAGAATATACCTGTCGGGCGGGGGTAGCCATAATTGGAACTTAATCTTAATGAATTCAGATAACTTAATTGACATATGAATATGATTAATCGGGTTACACTGGGTATTTGTATCTGACCATCGGAATAGGCTTTTACATAATTTCATGTTCCAGGTTAATAAATCGATATATTACACAAACGTAAAATAACCACTTCATCTTTTAAAAAGATAGTGGAAGGATTCACAACCCTGGATAGTTTTATAAATTTGAATTTTCTTCAATCTACTTTCAAGCAATTTTATTTACTTGTTGTAAGTTTTAAAGTCACCACTCAATCAAACAATTAATCCATTAGATACTTGTAAACATTTAACTTCATAAATTGATAACAAAAGGTTTTAAGTCCTCGTGGGATCAATACTTTTTATACTACTTGAACGATATGTGCGCTTGCGTTATACGCGTGTGATTACGCCGGTCAAGTTTTTGGCGCCGTTGTCGGGGACTTATTTATCTTTCACTATTAGTTTTGAGGTTATATACATTTACTTGTATCTAATTTTCTTTTTACTTATTATTTTTGTTTTCACTTGTTTCAGGTTCTCAGACACTACATGAGACGAACCAGAAGCTTTTAACTCCGACCGCTTGACCCAGAGATTGAAAGAACCATCAGACAATTGAGAAGAAAAATGTGAGAAGGCCAAGAAGCAATCGTTAACATGGAACTTGAACCTTTGGATGTTGCACCACCAATTCCCATTCGAGACAGAACAATTCATGTGGTTGACAGACTCATTTCATGTATTGTACTTCCTCTCTTACCAGCAAATGCGTGTGACATCAAAACATGCATTCAGATGATTCAGCAGTCAGTACAGTTTGGGGGAATGTAACTGAAGATCCTAATGCCCACATCAGTAACTTCCTGGAAGTTTGCGGCACTTTCAATTACAATAGAGCATCAGAAGAAGCAATGAGACTGCGAGTTTTTTCATACTCTTTGAAAGACAGAGTAAAAGCTTGGCTACATTCACTACCAGCAGGTTCCATCACAACTTGGAACACTCTAGCCACCAAATTCATTGCAAAGTACTTTCCACAAGCCAGAACAGCAAAACTGAGAAATGACATCACATCATTTGTACAACTTGACTCGGAAACTCTCTGCGAAGCTTGGGAAAGGTACAAAGATTTTCTCCGGAAATGTCCTCACCATGAGATTCCAAAATGGCTTCAAGTCCAAACTTTCTATAATGGACTTTCTGGACTGATGAGAACCACAATTGATGCTGCTGCTGGAGGAGCTTTGATGGTAAAAGGAGAAGATCAGGCCTGGGAATTAATCGAATAAATGGCTAACAACAATTCATTATGGCCAACAAAAAGGAGCATGATTCAACGAATTGTAAGAATTTATGAAGTTGGAGCTAACTCAGCCGTGAATACTAAGTTAGAGCAAATGTGAAAAAGTCATGAAACACTTAGCACGCAAGTTGTAAACATCGCCAGAGCCACAAGTTCACCATATGGAGAAGCACCAGAGCCAAACCAACATGAAGAAACAGTGAACTATGTCAACAATTTCAACAGACATGAGAACAAACCATATTCCAACACCTATAACCTAGGGTGGAGGAATCATCCCAATTTTTCATGGAGTAACAATTCAGGGCAAAAGAACATTCCACCACTTGGATTTCAACAGAAAAACAAAATCCAGGAGTTTGAAAAAGAACCAGAAATGAAAGAATAGATTGCAGAGATGTTCAAAAAGTTACAAGTAGCATATGATGTTATTTTTTAAAGCCAATCTGCTTCCATCAAAGCACTTGAGAATCAAATTGGACAATTGGCCAATGCTCAGAGTTACAGACCGCCAGGGAACCTTCCTAGCAACACAGAACCAAATCCAAGAAATCGAGGGTAGGAGCAATGCTGTGGGAACACAGCTACCTGGGCGACGCTATTCTAGGCTCGCGGCCTAGTTGGGAAGTACGAAATAACATGGAGTCGCCACCCGGTGTGAACCGGGAAAATGAGATTTAAGGCCGCACTCACCCCTCGCAAGGGAATACCTCAAACCATTGGGTTCGGAATGGTCCCTTACTTATGTCACTTGTAATAAAATGATTTATGTAATAATTTAACCAGGCTTACAACATTTATTTCCAAAAATATCATGCTTCTAAATTCATATGCATACATCAACAAGTTCATCACAACATGCAACATCACATGGCAATCTCATGAACATATTTCAATCCTATGATATGGAAAACTAAGAACAACTTAATCATGCTTGAATACTATCTCATGAACGTATTAACCAAATAACATGCTAACAGCCTAACGGAAATGATAACGCCCTATCGTATGGCGTTTGATAACCCGTTCGAACGAAAATGAAACAGAATGCTCGCGTTCGTATGGTGTTTGATAACGCGTTCGAACGGGAACAGACCTGATGCATGAAATGGGACGCAATACATAAACAACAAAATAAAGGGGGCGCGGCGAAGTACTGCCGTAAAGGTGGCCTTTTGGGGGCTCTTGATCTCTCAAAGAGAGGACCTTTAGACCAACATACTAAGCCCATGCGCGTCATATCACATCATGCATATAAACATAAAGACAATCATATTCAACTAAGTATGTCCGATTGAACGTGTCTTGCATCCAACCGAACACACATCAACCGGCGCGGCAAAGCATCGTGGTAAAGGTTTTAACCCCTCCCCATAGGGGATCTTTCATTCCACTTACTAAGCTCATGCGCTCGATTGAACCATGCATAAATAAGCAACAATATTAAACGTAATGTGTCCGATTGAACGTATCTCGCATTCAACCGAACACACATCAATCGGTGCGGCAAAGCATCGTGGTGAAGGATTTTAACCCTTCCGATTAGGGGACCTTTCATCGCACTTACTGAGCCCATGCACTCGATTATATCATACACAAATAAACGACATACAGAATTTAAATAACAAGAAATAGATAAACCAAAGCAACACAAAACAAGAGAAGGTGCCGTTTACTCAAGTGGTACGTGGAGTTGTATCCCAAGTACAGACCGCACTACCGTCCATTCGGATTCGGCTACGGAATTTACGTCTGGGTTTCCATCCTATATACCACAAGAGACGACACTTTTCCATTTCATTCAAGCCACAACATGCATCCATAAACGACTCTCATGCGAATAAAATTCAATAATAAAAGGAACGAATATAAACTAATGAAAAAGTGTCCTCAGGTCTAACCTTTTAAGTCGTCTCTCGGACTCGCGTTTCACGAAGATCGGAAGGGGTAAAGCTCCGCAACTCTTCTGGTTCACTGGTTCACTGCTCTCGTTCGTTGTCTTACTGTTTTGGGTCGTCATCCTCCGTCTTTTGCTGCTTTTTTGACTCCGATTCGCTGCCGCTGCTACTGTTTTGCTGCTGTATTTTAGTTACTGTTCTTGGGATGTTTTGGCTACTGTTTTGGGTGTGTTTTTCGGTGATGTTATGGAGTGGTTCGGGGGCTGTTTTATGTGTGTGTTTAGGGCTGCTGTATGGGCTGTTTTAGGAGGTGCAGGGGCTGTTGTTTTCGGTTGTGGAGTGGGGTTGATGAAGGGGATTATTTCTGTTTTTCTTCTTATTATTGCCGTGAGTTGTGTGTATCTTCTCTGTATGAGCTAGCTAGGGTTGAGAAGGTTGGTGAATGGTTCTTTTTATAGGCAAAGGGTTAGGCTTGACAAGGAAAGGGATTTGATTTGGTGTTGGATAAGGGAAGTCAAAGATTGAGGGGGGACAAATCTTGGCTAGATAAGGAAGGTTGAATATTTAGTTTATGTTGATTAGGCATACAATATTTTAAGTTTGGGAACAATATATTGGTTGATTGATTTTAACTTGGTATGATTATATTTGATTGGTTTAGATTAGGTATGATATGGTATGTGATTTTTAGATTTGTTTTGATTTCACCATGTGTTAAATATGTGTTTTAAGTGGGCTTGGGCGTGTGGGCCAAGGCTTGGGCGAATTGGGCTTGATGTGAGGCTAGCAGCAAAACCAGAATTACCGACACCGTTCGAACGCCTCCTCGAACGTGGCACGAACGTCCGCAATCTGCCAGACATTCGAACGAAGTAACGAATGCAGCACCAATGAAGACAGTGAACTTGTTTATTCTGAATTCCCCCTTCCGATGTCCGTTTTCCGTGACCTCCGTGACTTAAAAGGTAGTGTCTCCAAAATGAGACTCATCATAGGGACTTATGTGTAAAAATGCAGTGCCTACAGTCGCCCCCACTTTGATGGGACTTGTGTAATGTGCAACAGTGACAATCCTATCAAAGTTATGCAATGCATTTTCACTTACCTGGCTCGCCAACTGCCACTTGACTCTCCACGTGTTGAGCTGATTTAGGTGGTGAGGTGCTGCGACCCCTGGTTTATTCCCGAACCGTGTTGTGATGTGGTCCATTCCCGAACCGTTGCCGTAAGGTGGTCCATTCCCCAACCGTTACTGTGAGTTGGTCCATTCTCGAATCGTTACTGTGAGGTGTTCATTCCCGAACTGTTATCATGAGGTGGTCCATTCCCAAACCGTTACTGTGAGGTGTCCATTCTCGAACTGTTACTGTGAGGTGGTCCATTCTCGAACTTTTACTGTGAGGTGGTCCATTCTCGAACCGTGCTTCCATTCTTGGAGTGCCATTCTCGGCCTGTTCATTCTTGAACTGTGTTCCATTCTTGGATTGCCATTCTCGGCTTGTTCATTCTTGAACTGTCCATTCCCGGACCATATCTCCATTCTCGGAGTGTCATTTCCGACTTTTTCATTCTTGAACTCTGCTCCATTCTTGGATTGCCATTCTCGGCTTGTTCATTCTTGAACTGTGTTTCCATTCTTGGAGTGCCATTCTCGGCATCTGTTGTGGTAGCGGTTCATTTCTGAACCGTGCTGTGCGAGAATGTGGCTCATTTTTGAACCGTTATTTGATGAGATGGTCTTTGTCGCGGCAAACCTGCGAACACAAAACAAACATTGCATGTATGTGATATGTATGCATGTATGCATGTATATGTATCATATTCCGATGGGTTAGGCTTTCCTTGGTCCATTTCCGAACCGTGCTCCATTCTCAGAGTGCCATTTTCAGCGAGATAAGATGATGGTCCATCTCGAACCGTGCTCCATTTTCGGGGTGCCCTTTTCGGTGAGATGTGATAATGGTCAATTTCCGAACCGTTACTGATGAGAGATGGTCCATTTCCGAACCGTGTTGATAATGATGTGGTCCATTTCCGAACCTTGCTTCATTCTTGGAGTGCAATTCCCGGCTTGCCATTCTCGGCGTGCTCATTCTCGAGCTGTCTATTCTCGGACTATATCTCCATTCTCGGAGTGCCATTCTCGGCAGAACTGATCTGATGTGATGCGGGCCTCGCCTTCAGAATGCCATACCCGGCAATGCTGATCTGATGTAATATGGGCCTCGCCCCCAGAATGCCATACCCGACAAGACTGATACTGATGTTAATACGGGCCTCGCCCCCAAACTGATGCTGATGTGGGCCTCGCCCTAAACTGATGATGATGTGGGCCTCGGCCCTGGGATTCATTCCAAATTCTGAAGACTTGGGCCTCGGCCCTGGGATTCATTACCTGGATTCATTCCAAATTCTGATGAGGTGGACCTCGACCCTGGGATTCATTCCCTGATTCATTCCAAAACTCTGACGATGTGGGCCTCGGCCCTAGGATTCATTCCTGGAGTCATTCCAAAATTCTGACGATGTGGGCCTCGGCCCTAGGATTCATTCCTTGAGTCATTCCAAAATCCTTCTGATGTGGGCCTCAGCCCTGGGATTCATTCCCTGGGAGTCATTCCAAAATTCTTCTGATGTGGGCCTCAGCCCTGGGATTCATTCCCTAAAACTGATATTGATGTGGGCCTCGCCCCCAGACTGATACTAATGTAGGCCTCGGCCCTGGGACTCACCCCCAAACTGATACTGATGTGGGCCTCAGCCTTAACTGATACTGACATGGGCCTCGCCCTAAACTGATGCTGATGTGGGCCTCGCCCCCAAGCTGATGCTGATGTGGGCCTCGCCCCCAAGCTGATGTGGGCCTCGCCCCAAACTGATACTGATGTGGGCCTCAACCCTGGGATTCATTCCCTAAAACTGATATTGACGTGGGCCTCGCCCCCAGACTGATACTAATGTAGGCCTCGGCCTTAGGACTCATCCTCAAACTGATACTGATATGGGCCTCGGCCCTGGGACTCATCCCCAAAATTGATACTGATATGGGCCTCGCCCCCAAACTGATATTGATATGGGCCTCGCCCCTGTGATTCATTTTTGAAACTGCTGACATGGGCCTCAACCCTGGGATTCATTCCAACACTCTGACGACATGGCCCTCGACCTTGGGACTCATCCCCAAAACTACTACTCATATGTTGCTGATTCTGGTTGTCTTGTCTTTTCCCTAACCCAACGGGAATCTTGGATGGCTTTTAAATCACAAGGGTTAACATGATGCATGTATGCATGGGGTGCATGAGATGCATATGATACAAGGAATATATCAACTCATTAAAATTCTCACACAAATCGGCCCATCATCATTTTAGAAGCTTTTGGGCTAACTGTCATAGGATTGAACCCGTCCCAGTTTAAATGGCCCAACGAGTTCATGTCTTATGGCAAAGAGCCCAACTAAATCCAAATGATAATATTCCGAACACAATCATAACATGGCCCATTGTTATTTAGAAGCCTTTTGGCCCAATCGTCATCAGGTATGTTATTGTCCCAGTTTAAATGGCCCAACAAGCCCATATCTCATGACAAAAGATCCAGATGGATTCAAATAGCAATGTTCCCAAACATAAGCATACAAGGAAGATATTATAAACATAAAATAATAACTTCTACCGTGTGGCCCACCATCATTTCAGAAGCTTTGGGCCTAATTGTCATAGGATACGAACCTGCCCCAGTTTAAATGGCCCAGCAAGTTCGCATTTTTGACAAAGAGTCCAATTCATCCAAATGATAATGGTCCTAAAGCACAAGGAAATATTTGTTATAGGCTATACAACCCGGTCTACGCATGGGTTCGTGGGAGTATGGACAAAGGCTCTCATCGGCGAAGGATGGCCCACAACTAGGTCTCCCCAATCAAGGGTTCGAGCAACCAAGTGAGCACACCCTTTTTTTATACACTAAGGTACGTGCCAATGAGCTATGGTGTGTGACGGACTATCAAATGGATTTCCCGTTGTAGATTCCCCAGAGGGAAGGTGGAGCGAGGCTCACTTAAATACCCAAGCCTCTTAGGCTCTTATCGCTTGGTGTAAGGAATAAACAACGAGTCCTCCAAATTAGTCCATCATAAAAGGCTACGAGTAAATGGCTATCTAGGTGCCTTCACAGCTTTTCCTTCTAGAAAGGTAGTGAGTGAAGGAATACACCAAACCATTACCTAGCCTTAAAATGCCTTTGATTAAACCCTCACTTTATCCACTATAGACACGGTCAATTAAAACATAAATCCAAACATTACAAGATAATATTTCGGGGCCAATTCTCTATCCCCAGTGGAGTCGCCAGACTGTGGGAACACAGCTACCTGGGCGACGCTATTCTAGGCTCGCGGCCTAGTTGGGAAGTACGAAATAACATGGAGTCGCCACCCGGTGTGAACCGGGAAAATGAGATTTAAGGCCGCACTCACCCCTCGCAAGGGAAGACCTCAAACCATTGGGTTCGGAATGGTCCCTTACTTATGTCACTTGTAATAAAAGGATTTATGTAATAATTTAACCAGGCTTAAATAACATTTATTTCCAAAAATATCATGCTTCTAAATTCATATGCATACATCAACAAGTTCATCACAACATGCAACATCACATGGCAATCTCATGAACATATTTCAATCCTATGATATGGAAAACTAAGAACAACCTAATCATGCTTGAATACTATCTCATGAACGTATTAACCAAATAACATGCTAGCAGCCTAATCATGCTTGAATACAATCCCAAGAACACATAGAATGGATAAATGCAGGAATACAAATAATACGGTTGGCTATATAACACAAGAAAGATCAACCAAGAGGCAATTATGCATGAATATGATAAGACAGACTCAGTTCAGTGTGTGCGCGTTCGTGTAGCGTTCGTAAACGCGTTCGAACGGTAAATAGCAAGTTCGCGTTCGTATGGCATTTGATAACGCGTTCGAACGGAAATGAAACAGAATGCTCGCGTTCGTATGGCGTTTGATAACGCGTTCGAACGGGAACAAACCTGATGCATGAAATGGGACGCAATACATAAACAACAAAATAAAGGGGGCACGGCGAAGTACTGCCGTAAAGGTGGCCTTTTGGGGGCTCTTGATCTCTCAAAGAGATGACCTTTAGACCAACATACTAAGCCCATGCGCGTCATATCACATCATGCATACAAACATAAAGACAATCATATTCAACTAAGTATGTCCGATTGAACGTGTCTTGCATCCAACCGAACACACATCAACCGGCGCGGCAAAGCATCGTGGTAAAGGGCTTTAACCCCTCCCCATAGGGGATCTTTCATTCCACTTACTAAGCCCATGCGCTCGATTGAACCATGCATAAATAAGCAACAATATTAACGTAATGTGTCCGATTGAACGTATCTCGCATTCAACCGAACACACATCAATCGGTGCGGCAAAACATCGTGGTGAAGGATTTTAACCCTTCCGATTAGGGGACCTTTCATCGCACTTACTGAGCCCATGCACTCGATTATATCATACACAAATAAACGACATACATAATTTAAATAACAAGAAATAGATAAACCAAAGCAACACAAAACAAGAGAAGGTGCCGTTTACTCAAGTGGTACGTGGAGTTGTATCCCAAGTACAGACCGCACTACCGTCCATTCGGATTCAGCTACGGAATTTACGTCTGGGTTTCCATCCTATATACCACAAGAGACGACACTCTTCCATTTCATTCAAGCCACAACATGCATCCATAAACGACTCTCATGCGAATAAAATTCAATAATAAAAGGAACGAATATAAACTAATCAAAAAGTGCCCTCATGTCTAACCTTTTAAGTCGTCTCTCGGACTCGCGTTTCACGAAGATCGGAAAGGGTAAAGCTCCGCAACTCTTTCGGTTCACTGGTTCACTGCTCTCGTTCGTTGTCTTACTATTTTGGGTCGTTGTCCTCCGTCTTTTGCTGCTGTTTTGACTCTGATTCGCTGCCGCTGCTACTGTTTTGCTGCTGTATTTTAGTTACTGTTCTTGGGATGTTTTGGCTACTGTTTTGGGTGTGTTTTCGGTGATGTTATGGTGTGGTTCAGGGGCTGTTTTATGTGTGTGTTTAGGGCTGCTGTATGGGCTGTTTTAGGAGGTGTAGGGGCTGCTGTTTTCGGTTGTGGAGTGGGGTTGATGAAGGGGATTATTTCTGTTTTTTTTCTTGTTATTGCCGTGAGTTGTGTGTATCTTCTCTGTATGAGCTAGCTAGGGTTGAGAAGGTTGGTGAATGGTTCTTTTTATAGGCAAAGGGTTAGGCTTGACAAGGAAGGGATTTGATTTAGTGTTGGATAAGGGAAGTCAAAGATTGAGGGGGGACAAATCTTGGCTAGATAGGGAAGGTTGAATATTTAGTTTATGTTGATTAGGCATACAATATTTTAAGTTTGGGAACAATATATTGGCTGATTGATTTTAACTTGGTATGATTATATTTGATTGGTTTAGATTAGGTATGATATAGTATGTGATTTTTAGATTTGTTTTGATTTCACCATGTGTTAAATATGTGTTTTAAGTGGGCTTGGGCGTGTGGGCCAAGGCTTGGGCGAATTGGGCTTGATGTGAGGCTAGCAGCAAAACCAGAATTACCGACACCGTTCGAACACCTCCTCGAACGTGGCACGAACGTCCGCAATCTGCCAGACGTTCGAACGAAGTAATGAATGCAGCACCAACGAAGACAGTGAACTTGTTTATTCTGAATTCCCCATTCCGATGTCCGTTTTCCGTGACCTCCGTGACTTAAAGGTAGTGTCTCCAAAATGAAACTCATCATAGGGACTTATGTGTAAAAATGCAGTGCCTACAAATGCCAAGTCATTACTTTGAAAAACGGTACTGAAATCAACAAAGATGTTGAAATCAAGGCAACAATTGAAGAGGTTCCTAAAGATGCAGTTCCACAGATGGAGGAAAAAGAAGCAAATAAAAAAGATCAAGAAAAATTCACTTCACCTCCACCTTTTTTCTACAGCGTCTCCAGAAAAACAAACTAGACAAGCAGTTTGCTCGATTCTTGGAGGTGTTCAAAAAGTTGCACATCAACATTCCATTCGCAGAAGCGTTGGAAGAAATGCCCAGCTATGTCAAATTCATGAAAGATATTCTTTCACGAAAGTAAAGATCGGGAGATTACGAGACAGTAGCATTGACAGAAGAATGAAGTGCAATCATTCAGAGGAAACTTCCCCCGAAGTTGAAAGATCATGGCAGTTTCATTGTCCCATGTACCATTGGAGAACATTATATCGGTAAGGCTTTATGTGATTTAGGTGCAAGTGTTAATTTAATGTCTTTTTCTATATACAGGAAACTGCAAATTGGAGAAGCAATGCCTACCTCAGTCTCTCTGCAACTTGCTGATCGAACGCTCGCATTTCCGAGAGGTGTTGTTGAAGATGTGCTGGTCAAAGTCGACAAACTCATTCTCCCAGCATATTTCATTATCCTTGACATGGAAGAAGATAAATATGTTTTTATCATCCTTGGGAGACCATTCTTGGCTACAGGTCGAACTGTGATTGATGTGTAAAAAGGATAACTAACTATAAAAGTGCATGACCAAGAAGTTACCTTTAATGTTTTCAAAGCCATGAGATTCCCGAGTGATGAAAAAGAGGAAAAATATTTCAGAATTGATGTTGTTGATAGTATCATTCAGGATACTGATACAATTCCCACATATAAACTTGAAGCTTGCATCACCAACATGACTGACAGCGAGCTAGATGCTGAAATTCTGGAATGTATCAACTATCTTGACAAGCCATTCCAATTCAAATCGACACCACCAGTGGAAAGTCTGGAACTTCCGAAGAAAGATCGAATCAAGTCCTCAATTGAAGAACCACCGCAGCTGGAGCTGAAGCTATTGCCGAGTCATCTCAGGTATGCATTTCTTGGAAACTCTTCTGAATTACCTGTTATTATTTATTCTTCGCTAACATTGGAGCAGGACGAAAAGTTACTGAGAGTGTTACGAGAACACAAAATAGCCATTGGCTGGACTATAGTATACATTCGAGGCATTAGTCCATCATTTTGCATGCACAAGATTCTGATGAATGATGAGTACAAACCCACAGTGGAGCATCAACATAGACTCAATCCAATCATGAAGGAAGTCGTGAAGAAAGAAATCATCAAATGGTTGGATGCTGGTATCATCTACCCCATCTCAGACAGTAGTTGGGTGAGTCTTATGCAGTGTATACCGAAGAAATTAGGAATTATTGTAGTCACAAATGAAAAGAACGAGTTGATTCAAACAAGAACGGTGACTGGATGGAGAGTATGTATGGACTACCGAAAACTGAACAAAGCAACAAGGAAAAACCATTTTCCGCTACCATTCATTGACCAGATGCTAGACATACTGGCGACATGAGTTCTATTGCTTTCTGGATGGATACTTGGGATACAATCAGATTGCCATCGCCCCAGAAGATCAGGAGAAAACCACATTTACATGTCCGTATGGTACTTTTTCTTTCTGCAGAATGTCATTTGGACTATGTAAGATCATGAGAAAACCACATTTGATGAACGTTTTGGTGTGTTTTAGTTTATTTTGCAGATAAAATAATATTGGGACTCAATGAAATCATTTAGGATGAAATTTGGGTCAAATAAGGGTAAAAAAATTGGACTTGACATATTAATTTTGGAGATTGGAAACTTGAAAGGGCGTTCTAACGAAGTGCAGTTTCGGAAATTTCAATTTTGCGCAACTGTTGTATATTGGGCATAACGTTTTATTCCGATATCGGATTGAGCTGATTCAAGTTTCAGATTAACGAAGACTGAAAGATCTACAACTTTGAAGAACAAAATAATTTCGAATTCTTAAGAGTTCATGACCGAAATTGATGAAACATCCAGAAGTGTGTTATTCATAATTATTAAAGTCATTTTCAAAACAAAAAAATAAATAAAAAAATAAAAAATAAAAATAGTCAAGCTCCCACCAAACATAATAGCAATTAATAATGGATTTGGTGGAGCAATTAGTGGAGCAATTAATAATGGATTTGGTGGATGATTTGATGGATGTAAAATTTTGTCTATAAATACCAAGCCATTTCATTTGTAAAGTCATACTTTCTTCTTTGAAATTCCTTAAGAATAACTAAGAAAATTGTATCTTGTTTGTTTATTTACAGCTTTCAGTAATTAATTTCCGCTTTCGCACTTTCTTTTCTTTACTTTTCAGTTTTTACTTTCTTCAATTTACTTTTACGCACAATACTTTCCTTTCTTTACTTTTTCAGTTTTTACTTTTCAAGCAATGAGGAGGTAACTTCTCATTGCTGGGGTAAAAGGTAAAGCTTTTATTATTGCTATTTAATCTCCCCTAATTATAATATAATAACTATTTAAAATCTGACTTAACGAGGATACCGCCATATTGGTCGGTTGGTAATTAATTATAAATTGGTTTTAACCTGACTAAGCATGGATACCGCCTGGTTGGTCGGTTGGTAAATAATTATTAATTTGACTTAAAAGTCATCCAGTAACGCCGTGTTTCGCCGTTTTTGCTTATTTCAACTCCGAAACACTCTCCGGCAATTGTTCCAACTCCCAAAACACATCCACTACATTCATATGACATCAAATTCATCACAAAATTTCCAGTTTTACAGAATCTGATCCAGAAACCAAAAATTCTAATTTTCATGCTTTAAATCCAAATTTTCAAGATTAATCTAGTTAATCATAACACCAACTAAAGTCACCACATATGAACAACCCAAGAACAATTCTAGGTGTCACAAGAGTGGTCATAACATTCTAGAATAGCAACTCATCAACAATTGATCAATTTGGATACAAATTACACTAATTTCACCCAAATCTACTTCACACATGTTTCATCACTTCCAATTCATCACCAACAACCAAAAGCCCCAAAATTTCAGAATTGAAGGAACCCTAGAACATTTCTAAATCATCAAGAAATAAGAAATTAAATTTCTAAGTTTAGGGTTAAGTGGATTACCTTTTAATCACTTGAAATCCCAAACTTTTTTCTTGATTTTCCTTCATTTCTTCCTTTGGATCATCAAACATGATTATTGAGACATATTTGGGAGTTCAATCGGTCAAGAAGATGGGTTAAAGGAAAATGAAAAAAAATTTAAATAAAAGGGAGTGATGACCGACTTCAAGAGGGCAATTTTGTCCAATTTAAAATTTAATCAAATTAAATTAATATTAAGCTTTTAAGTGGCCAATCAAATTGACACAAATTTAGCTTAATAAATTAATGCCATGTGTTCAAATAATATTTGGAAAAAATTCATAACATTTATGAAAAAAGGTTTATTAATTAATCATTTAAATATTTAACAATTAAATATTCAAATAATCAATTAATATAAATATTATTATATATGTATTTTTATTTACAATAAATAACAAATACATATATTTATGGCATGTGTCAAAATCTCATTTGACGAATAATTAATGTGTATCTAATAATATTATGTATCAAATACAAATACACAATAATTATTATCGGATAAAATCTCATAATGCATGTGTTATCGTTTAACCGATTAAACAATCCGAATTAACTCATTTAATCCGATGAAGTATTATGAATAATCCATATTATTCATATCGCGTTGCCCAAGTGCTCAACAAGTACACTTCATATTGTGGGACTCTCTAAGTTTAGGTTTATCCGTCACGAAATCAAATTTCGTATCCATAATCCACCCACTTATGGATTATGACGACCACGAATAATCTCGCTAAACTATGCAAGTCGAGGTCATTGCATACGTATAATCCATCCGTCACAGGCTATCTGTATTATACCTGTGATATAAATGAAAACGTCAAATTTGTTCGGTATAATACAATCGACTTTCAATTTACGATCTCTAAATAACACTCGGAACTGATTTCCAAAGCTATACCACGGCCATGGATTTACTAGATCGTAAACACGTGAGGATGCCTATGCCATGTACACAGGACTGACGGATCTTATCTTGATACGCACTGGATATCATGAGCATCAGTCCACACCCAACGAACAGGCGGAGGTCTGATCTAAATAGATCGGTGACGTGACTGCCATCAAAATATGGAGGATAACTCATATATCCCACTGTGGTATCTCAAGTTAAATGACCACTATGCTCGCTCAACTCGAGAATATTCCTATTGACGTTGGTGTACTATTCTATTAGGAAATCTTCAGTGAGTCGTTCAGTGTCTTATCAAATAAACATCTATATGTCTATACGAGTCTCCCAAGACTCATGGTTCATTGGGATAAATCATCGGACCAAGTCACGATATACGACATGTACTGGTCTCAGCGGATTTTACTAACCGACCCGTGTTAGTAAATCTTGACCAGAAACTTTATTTAAGGATATATATCTTATAGTGCGCTTTCTAATGTCAATTACAAACTACGTTGTAACTGCGCACTATATTGTAAATCCTAGGGTCATTGTCTAATATACACGTATCATTAAACCGGATTCAGTTTTGATCTAATCGTAATCAGATATCTAATCGTAATTAGATCGAATAAGTGTATAAAAGACAAGGGTGCTACCATTAAATTAGTAATATTATGGAAAATAGAATTGCTCGTATTTATGAATCAGACATAAATACGATTCGGATTGGCACTCTGAGCACCAACCCTAACAGGTATAGCATTTAACAAGACAAGAATAGTTCACGTCTCGATATGCACACATAAATCACGAGGCTAAGGGAGATGGAAAGCTGTCTCCTGTCGGTCGTGTCCCGGGAGTTTTCAAGGTGTGACAAAGGTAATAAAAAAATGACCTTATTAACAACTTGTCCAATGAAACCAACAAGGCCAGAAGGAATACTTGATTGCACACGACCTCTCTAAGTCCATCAATGCTAGAAGAAATTCAAGAGTGGAGCCTCAGTTTCCTTGTTTTCACATCCATTGTTTCCTCTAATTGTACGCCAACATAATTCTCGATGGGCTCTCGATTTTTGTAGCCATTGTGAAATTTATGATAATGATTCTGACCATTGTACACTCTTGTACACTTAGGGTAAACTATAGAAATTATAATATAACTACATTAATTAAGAAAAATCCTAAATTAATGTTTCTATGACTAAGAACATACACTCTAAAGTCTAACAAAAAATCACACTGTAATCTAAACAATAATTAAAATGTTGAAAAGTAAACAACAAAAAGTAAACAAATAACACCGAATTTGTTTAAGAAATAGAAAACTCTTTGTATAGAAAAGCCACTATGGGCATAGGTTACCACTCGAATTCACTATAAAGAGAAACTTACAGTGATGGTTAAAACACTTATAGCAAAACCCTTACTGACTCAATTACCCCAACTGTAATAACCCAAGAAAACTCATCAAGTCTGCACCATGTAGCCTTCTCTAGAACCTCTGAAGTCTCTTGTAGTAAATCCAATAGCAAACTCACTCTTGTCAGAACTCTGACGACCAATCTCCAACTCAGAACTATAAAGGTTGGGGTTTGTTAGATTTGGTGTTATGATGGTTACTAAAAAAAAATGTTCGCCAAGAACAAAAAGGCATGAAATCAATGGAGTCTTCAATTGTGAACTCCTAAAGAAGATGAAAATAAAAATATAAAGGCTCTAAATATTATGTTTCCAACCTTAGGTAAAATGGCTAAGGCTTTATTGCTATTGGTAGGGTTTTTAAGTCTCCAAAAGCCCTTAAAACGTTTCCAAAATAAGCAAAATATATATGGCCGTTTGAACGCCAGTCAAACCCGTATTGTTCTCCAAACAGCGTTCGAATAATAAACGCCATTGAACGCAAAGCTACTGGAAGGTTTCTTTCGAACTCTGAGACGAACGCAACTCGATTTTGAAAACACTGGAAGGTTTCTTTTGAACTCTGAGACGAACATGAGCTCTAAAATCTTCATCCAACCCCTTCCAAATGCTTGTCCAATTCCTCTGAGATCTTCAAAACTCATTACAATTCTATTGAACTTGATTTATTACGGAATTGGCCAACACACAGACCCAACACATTGGAATAACATCGAGCTCTGAAGATTTTTAAAACACTATGGATCGTTATAATTGAAAGTGAAAGAGCTTTCACGCACGGAGCAATGAATTATCTTTTACAAGAAATTTGAATGGAATGTAATTTTTGTTTAGGGAAAATGGCAATTAATTACTATTTTAATACTTGTAGTTTTTCAAAATATAAGTTTTAGTCTTTGTCTTTAAATATTTTTAGTAAATTTTGAGTTATTTTTATTCGTGTTAAATGAATTGAATACTAAAAAACTATCTAAAGTAAAAAACTTATTTTAAAATAGATACAAAGTGAATCGATTAACAAAAAATATTAACAACATGACCTAAAACTTATATTTCTAAAAATATAAGGATTAAAGTATTATTATAACAATTTATAAGATAATTGAGTGTCATTTTCCTATTTGTTTGTGATTTTGGAGTTGGGGATAAAATTGAGATAAATGATATTTTTTTTATTACACAATATTGTTATATTTGAAAACTACATGGACTAATTTGATAATTCCGTTTTTCATTGTCTAAGCTTGTACATTTGAATAGCAAATATTCACAATAGCCTCAATGAGTTTTATTGAGGACAAAGCATAGACATCAAAATGATACAGCTCAATTTACAGGCAACATATGAGAGTTGAGATTCTGGGCAGCTCCTGGATTTATTATATATACACATGGTAATAGCACTTTGGATTTTTATCTTTGGTCATCTACTGTCCCTTTTCTCATCATCGCAACAAATTCCTCGTAGTTGATTCTGCCATCCTGCACGATAAAAATCGACCACGATGAAATCAGTCACCAGTAACAGCACTGGAAGTTGAAGAAAATATTGAAGCATGGTAAATAAAGATGCATGGTTTGAGGTCAAGAAGGAGATAATTACTTTATCAGTATCAACATCTTCAATGATTTCATCTATTGTAGCCTCATCGCCCATCCCATACTGAGTCATAGCTTGTCTCAACTCCTCTCTTGTGATAAACCTGGCCAATACAATTCAGGTTGAGTAATATTGATAATTGATGTTCAAAACTTTTGGATCGAAGCAGGATATAACTAAAAATAGCGGCCAAGCAACTTGGTGACTTTTTCTCAGAACTATAACTGAAGATACACAACAGTACACTAACCCGCTGTCGTCCTTGTCAAAGTACTGGAAAGCCTTGTGCAAGTTTTCTTCCTTTTCAAGTTTATGCCGATGCATGGTAGCAGTAACGAATTCAGAATAATCAATGGTCCCACTCTTGTCAACATCAGCCTGAAGAATGTAAATTAACTCAAAACTTTTTCTATGGGCATGCAAGGAACCATCAACCAAGGCTTATGGCTTGAAGTTGAAAAGTAAATTGGTTTCAAATATTTGTAAACATTTTGTTCCAGTAAGCATGCTGATAAAGGAAATGGAGAGTTTAATCTTCTTACAGCTTCCATCAGCTGCTTGATTTCTACTTCAGTAAGCTTAGATCCCAGCCGAGACAATCCATCTCTGAGTTCTTCATACGTAATTGTACCACTTCCATCTGTGTCCATGTTGTTGAACGTCTGTTTCAAGCCCTTGATTTCTTCTGTTGACAGGTTTTCAGCTATGACCTTCAGCAATCCAGTTTTCAGATCAGGGGAGCAGCCAGAAGGAAGAATGGAACAGAAATAGATAATGAAATGCGAAAGAGCAGATAGCTAAAAGAAATCATTTAAAGATACCATAACTCGACCGCTGTAATAAAAGAGAATCCATGTTTTGTTTTTAACTACTGATGCTTTTTAAAGCTTGTATGTTCACATATCTCAAGTCCTACCTTTAATGCGAGCTTCTTCATCTTGTTCATTGCTCTGAATTGCTTCATTCTAATTAAAACAGCACTATCAATGGGTTTATCAGATGTTACACCATCCCCCTTCAGCCATGGATGTTCTGGTTCACATATATAGCATGAATAGCATTAATTTTCTGCAGAAAATAGTGTCCTATGCCAAGGATGAAGCCAAATTAAATACAATTGATTGACATCAGAATGCATCTATAACCCTCATATATAATTCCATAGAATTTGGGGGTGGCTGCAATTTCATACCTCAAATTCTTTTCAGAGCTAATGATCATACCTAAAGTGAGATTTGATCAACTGAGAAAAAGTTATTGTGGCCACAACTTACTCAACATGCATCTCAAAATGAAACCATGGAATTGCTTTAAAATTGCTGGTGCATTCAAATTTTAACTATCAACTATATTCATACCAAGGGCTTCAGCAGCAGTTATTCGTTTCTTAGGGTCCTTTGTCAACATTTTCCTGATGAGATCCTTTGCTTGACCTGATATGGAAGGCCATGGCGAACTCTGTAAGTCCAGGTTACATTCTAAAATTGCTTCAAATATGCCTTTCTCGGTTTCTGGAACAAAATATAACCATTTACATGTCAGAGCCACAGGAAAAAAAATGACAAAAATAAACAATCTGTTCTCGTGGCAATATAGTTGTTTCAAAATTAATAAAAGAAAAGCATCTCTCTCAGAAATTTCAAAGGCATGGTCATCCACGCAAGTTTCAAAATATTTGGAAAGAAGAAAGATTGTATGATCAATCAAATACTGCTAACTCATTACACATGAATATTTTATTAACAATATCCACCTGTATATTATTCATTTGTTCTCAGTTTCTACTTTGAACTCACTGGAATGGAACCAACTGAAACAGGAAAAAGAAATCGTCACATACCAGCCCAAAATGGAGGCACTCCGCTTAAGAGAATGTATAAAATGACTCCAGCACTCCAGACATCTATCTCCTTCCCATATTTCCGATACAACACCTCTGGGGCAACATAGTATGCACTTCCAACAATGTCCTTGTACACTTTCCCTAAGAGAATTAAGTAAAAAATGTACTGAATATAAAAAGATAAGCAGTTGATGATTATATGGACATTCCATATAATCAGAAGGACCATGAAATGAATTCTACAAGGTTATAAAAGTTGCAATGAGAATTATGTTGTATGCTTGTATACATGAGATCTTGTGACTTGATCCAGATTGCTCTGCTTTGGGTTACTCTTTAGTTATCAAATTTAACGTTTGAGAAGAAAATCCAGTAGTTCAATGTAATGAATAATGAATACTTAGAGAAGGCAAACATATACTTCCATGTCCATAAACTGTGCAATAAATATCCAAAACAATATGAATCATACTGTAATAATTTGCAGGTCAAAACAGCAGCTTAATTATTGCCATATTGTTTATTTTAGATACAGTGCGGATTAACACACTCATTTCCCTAATTCTTAAATACAATGCTATCAGTATCTTTTCTCTAGTAGATTATCTGATTATGTTGATTTTGAAATATTTATCGCAGTATTAACTTTGAAAAGAACACTAATTGATGATCAATATCTCAATAAGTGAACAGCTGAAAACTAGTGGGAGCAAAAGTCACTCTATCCATATTCGTTGGCGTATCTTACAGTTACACCACTCTCTGTACCGTGTATTTTGGTTTTGAGATTCCTTCAATGCTCTTTACATTTGTTTCTTGGTTTTTAAATTAGTCAGCAAGTGCCTGGCTTAGTCATATATATGATGTGATGAATCCATTATCTCTATATTTCTCTTCATATATCTTTTTTTTTTTCTTTTACTTAATAGAAAATCATTGACTTGGTTGACTAGTCCTTATCTTCATTGACTCAGCCATGTCGACCCATAATTGCATCTGCCTCAAAGCCCCTTTCAAGTTGCTACTGATGTGCATAACTTCAACTTTTTCTTCTTTTCATACAAAAATTTTAGGAAATATTAATCATCTAAATCATGTGATGTAAAGACAAACCAGTCCTACCTTATAGCTCTATAAACTCAAAATTGCTTTAAAATTAAGGTCCGTTTGAAAGTTTGAAAGTACTATTTAACAAGTGTTTTTAGAAATTTCAAACACTTGTAATCTTGATAAGGTACTTTTAACATTATTTTAAACCCTTCTAAACAGGCTCTTAGTCACTTCAATTGACCCTATGGAGTTTTCATACTGCTAAAACCAGATAAAAAAAATGGATAATAATTTTAAAAAAAATGAAATGAAATGATCAAATAAGAACTCATTGACGAGTTGAAGAGGACCCAGAAGGAAACTAACCTGGCTCAATGAACACAGATAGGCCAAAATCTGTAGCTTTTATTGGAGAATCTTCCTCTTTACCCATCAACAAGAAATTCTCAGGCTTCAAGTCTCTATGCAGAACGCCCATAAAATGACAAACATGAACCACATTCACAATCTGCCTGCAAATTTTAGCAGCTTCACGTTCTGAGTAACTCCCTTTAGCAATAATTCGATCAAAAAGCTCACCACCTGAACACAACTCCATTACCAAGTGCAGATATTGCTTATCTTCATAAGCACCCTTAAATTCTACAATATTGGGTTGGCCAGTTAAATGCTGAAGTATCAAAATCTCTCTTCTAACATCTTCAATATCTTTTTCATGCACAAGCTTATGCCTAGAAATGGACTTGCATGCATACTTTAACCTAGTTGCTTTCTCAGTGCAAAGATATGTGACACCAAAATGGCCTCTCCCCAGTTCTTTATCAAGATCATAAATTGCTGTTATGTCAACATAAGGCTTGCCTAAAATGGGACCAATTTGTGAACTTTGAGGAGGTTGTTTTGTTGGAGCTGCCGTTGGTAGTTGTTGTTGTGAAGAAGTTGGCTTGAAATCTTGTTGGGTTCCTTTGGCTAATGGCTGATAACGATGAGATGGTGACCCATCAGAAGAAGATGAAATTGGGATATCATGAGAACAGGATCTTGTGAAGCAGAGTCCCATTGAAAGAGATTATGATGATGATGATCAACAAATTAAGAGATATTTTTAAGAATTTTTGGGCAGGTGGGTTTGGTCTGTTTAGGGACTTTAAAAGAGCAAATTGAGAAAGTTTAAAAAAATTAGGATGTTTATGGCTTTTGCTTATTCTTCCGATGCTTTATTCTTGTTGGTGCTTTGCTTTTGCCCATTGGATGGTGCTGAGTATCAGTTTTCCCTTTTTGCTTACATATTGCTTAAAAAAAAGGTAACATGAACGACCTGAGTAATTTTTTGGGGCGGGTATCATCCAAAAAAATTAATAAATGATTTATATATTTTTAATTATTTTTAATATTTTAATACGCATAATAATAAATTATTAGATTATTATAGATGACATAATAGTCTTCTAGATTTTGTCCAAAAGACAGATGCGTGAAGCTTAACACAATTTAGCATGGGACAAGCTTTCAGTTGTAATTTACCTTTTTGTTTCGATCCATTAGGCCGTTGTCGGAAATTCCCAAAAGGCCCACATAACGGAAGTATACGTTGGAAGTATATCCAAGTCCAACCATTTGAATCCAAAATTTAATTTATATTATTTATAAAACCAAAATTATGTTAGTAGTTATAATTAAAATCTATTGACAATTCATATATATGATACCAATTGAAATAATTAATTTTTTTTTTTAAAAAAAATAGAAATTTATTAACAAACATCAGAAACCCGTTATTTGGTATCCGAAAATAAAAAAAAAAATTATTTATTACCTAACTAACAAAGTAATTTTTCTTATAAAATACCGGAAACCACAACCGATCAAAATTATTTTGGTACCTAGTTACCAAACTGAAACATAATCATTATCCACTAAATTTCGGATATCATGTAATATTTTCGATCAAATAATATTAGGTATCTAAAATAAACGATTATATTATCATCTCTAACTAAGTACAATCATATTTAATTTGATATTTTTCGTAGAGTGATGATATTTCCCCAATCACACTTGAAAAAAAAAGTCATCGCTGTTTAATTGAATTTCAAATAATTAATAATTTACATAAATAATTAAAGGGTAAATATTTTAATTTTAATTTTTGACTTAAAACTAAATTTTTAAATTTGGACCATTGATATCTTCCGATCCAATCGGAACCAGTCAAGCCTCCCTCTTTGTAAGTTGTATCCTTTGTGTGTGCACAATGGCCTTTAATTGAAAAATGATGCATATAATAATGCAGCTATAGTGATATTTGACCCTTCAATTCACCAATTTCTGACCAGAGCAAAGCGATAAGAGATTTATATCGGTGGAAGTTTTGATACTGATGAGATGAAATATTATATCTTACAGCAATGAAATCTCGTTAAGCTTCATTTATGATGTGTTCAAGGAGAATACAAATTATTGATTTATAAATTCATGCCAAACAAAAGCCTGAGAGAGAAAATTGTAATAAAAAGTAATTCTAAAAATAAATGAAATTAATTTAAAAAAGAGACTTGTAAGATAAATTAGAGTAAAATATCACCACTCTTACAAAATATACATACAGCTAGGGGTGGGCGCGGTTCAATTTGGTTCGGTTTTTGCTAAAAACCGAACCAAACCATATTTTACGGTTCGGATTTTTTACCTCTCAAACCAAACCATTCAATAACGGTTTGGTTCGGATTGAAAAATTTTTAAACCAGAGGTTTACGGATTGGTTCGGTTCGGTTTACGGATTATTATATTTAAAAACAAATTTTTATCCACTTAAGTGCAAAAAAAAATAGTATATTAAACAAATAGTATGAAGTGTTAGAGTGTAAGTTGTGATTCCATGGAACACATGCACTCCATAAAGGATTGAAAAATGAGGCACAATTAATTATTGTATTTTTTAAAAAATACCTCGAATAATAATGCTACCATCATTCTAATTAAGAACAAATCAAACATCTTACTTTCAAGAATAATGATGCTACCATAAAACAAAAATTTAAGAATAAAAGTATTAATAAATAAATTTAAGAACAAAAGTATTAATAAATAATATATTAACAACAAATTTAAGAATAAAAATATTAATATACTAATAAAATTAAAAGAAAAATATAAATTTTTTAATAAAATATATAATTTTTTAAATATAACGGTTCGGTTCGGTTTTACAGGTGCGGTTCGGATTAGCTCCTGAACCGAACCGTAAACCGTTTGGGGTGGGCCAAACCGAACCGCAAACCGAACCGTTAGAAAAAAAATCGTAAATTCGGTCCGGTTTGGTTCGGTTTGCGGTTTGGTTCGGTTCGGTCGGTTTTTTTGCCCACCCCTACATACAGCAATGGACTTCTGGGCCGGGGCCTGTAAAATTCATTTATTTTAGTGTGTTGAAATTTGAAAAGTTTTGGCCCTTAAATTAAAATTATTAATGGCCAGTAGATTCTTGATTGCCACAGAAAAAATTCATTCAGAATTTTGTGGAATTCAAAGTGTTGACGGGTGATTTTGGTCTCAGGGGTAATATCGGGAACGAGATAGAGCTCCCGAGATAATCCTCCCCCAACTGTGAATTTGTTTGGTTATGGGGGACCAAAAACAAACTTTGACAAAAAAACGGATAAAACAAACAATCAACGAAGAGTTTTTACGTGGTTCGGCGGGATGGATCCAGCCTACGTCCACGGGCACAAAATGAGTGGGGGTGTTTTATTACTGGAATGCGCTCGGCCGACCTGTTTTACGACTGGTCAAAGACTTTGACTCAAAGTGGAACCGAGCTGTTTGTGTTCTGCCTTTTACAAGATAGTTCTATTCTCTTTTTTAAGATCTTTTTTGACTATCCACTAACCAACCCCTACAAATGTGTTTTCCCTCCCTTTTTATACTAGTGAACGTGTAGCACCGTTCCCGAACCTAGGTGATGTCACCCACGTGGATTCCTGAATCGTTGACCGGCTCTCTTCCCCAAAGCTACCTGGGCGAGAACAAACCTACTACCTCGTTATCATGCCCCTTCACCTTATCTCGTACTCTGCCCCATGTGATAGTGATGTTTCAAACCTTCTTTGTACTCTGCTCCATGTGATAGTGACGTTTCAAACCTTCCTTGTACTCTGCCCCATGTGATAGTGACGTTTCACCCCTTTCTTACACTCTGCCCCATGTGAGGGTGATGTTACGAACCTTGAGAGGATCAAGCGGTGGAGAATGATATAAGGAAGAGTCTGGAATACCCTGCCAACAGGTCGGTCTCCAAGAGGTCGGTCAAAATGATCTTCTGAACCGAGAATGCTTATGCCGATCTGATAATGCCCGAACATATCATGTGATTGGTGTTGGACCATAAAGTGGTCGGTAATAATCGTCAGAACATGCCACGTCATATGGTCGGCACTACTCTGAAGGTCGGGCCGATACTAAGAGGCTGGTCAAGGGAGAGAATCAAACCTTATGGAAGCTGGACTCCCATACGAGGAAAATACCCTCTCTACCCTCGCCGCACTGCTCAGATGCCTTGGTGCTAGAAATTACCACCAACATCTGTCCCATAGTTCTCGGTTCCAACAAGTGTACGAGTTGGTGCCGGGAACTACAAAAAGAATGGTGCGGCTGATCAACTGGCAGCCGACTTTCGAAATCCAAGAAAGAAAAAATCACCTTGGCCCGAAAATATCTCGTCCTTGGTGCAATTTATGTGCTCGGTCGAATGTTTTCGCGACTGTCTTTCCCGGCCAAAGTGAAATCCCCCTTTTACCATTTTGGGAGCCGTCCCTCGAGACCCGCAAACGTCACATTCTCTTAAATGCCTATCAAATCATTTCTAGGGTTTAATCTGAGCCTGACACTTGTCATCCATCCGCTGGCTTCCCGCCAAAAGCAAAACAACTCGACCGCTCACCATCAACCAAAGGGACGCCCAATCTCGACCGTTCATCCAATTCTAACAGATCACTCCTGAAATCGACACATGGCGCACCTCTGAGGCTCTTTCTTAATCCAACGGTCTCAGATACACCGAACCGACTATAAGAAAATAAAGTAAGCATCTTTCTTCTCTTTTACAAAAAATTCGAATTGCCCCGACTGCAAGATTGCCACCGCCATATACCAGGTGCATATTTCGCTCCGCTATGACTCGCCTCAATTCCTTCGCAGCCTCGATGAATTCTGGTTTATTACCAGAATTGGATCCACAGAAAACACAAATTCGCTTGATTCGCTGCTGTGAAGTTGCTTCCATTTTCTCTCTTATCTAGATGTGTCGAAGAGAGAAATGACGGGCTGAATTTATAGAACCTGAAAATGGGTGAGTAATAATTGCACTAGTACCTGCCAAATGACAATTATTAGAAGAACGTTAAAATAAATCGTGAAAAGTCAAAAAGTATAAATCTTGTCGGCGAAAATAAAGATAAAAACAAAAGAAAAGCAAATCAAAGCAATAATTAAGGCAGTAGAATTGTGTACGCAATACGTCACTAGTTTGGTATAAATTCATCAGGATGCGTCTCAAGAATCCATTCCTTACTCAGCCACCACTAATGAATTAGCTCTCATCTTTGTGATTGCCAAACACCATTCATTTTGTCTTAAAATACTTCGTTTGTTCCTTTCCTACAAAAACAACACACAAAATTAAAAATTCTACAACATGTATACACAAAATATGAAAACAGAAATTACAACAAATGCATGGGTTGCCTCCCCGCTAGCGCTAAATTTTACGTCTTCAGCCAGACGTGACTGAAATCTATTTCTCAAGGAGGTTTCAGCGTCGTTTTGGATGTCCGATTAAAGACAATCCCATGAGCGTTGCTTTTGAAGGGTCTCTTCCAACGGTAAGGTGGCAAAAAGAGTTTTGTCTCATTCAGTGCTTGTGCTACCTTTTTAAACTTTGTCGCTCCAACAATTCCTGCAAAGAAAGAAAGAAAATCAGGAGGTCTCGTATGATGCTTGACTTGGAATGGGAGTTCCATTCTGTCAAGCTTCTGGGCGATATCTTTGATTTGTACTCCCCAAAACAGCGATGTTTCTCCTGAATGCTCTGGATCTTTATTAAGGTCAGACATTTGCTCCTCCATTTGATCTGCTTCTTGTTCCACCTTTTCTTCACAGATGTATTTGAAAATTTCTGCATTCAGCTCTTCATCTGTCATCTGTGAAATATATGTTTCAAAATTTTCAACCTGAGGATGTAAAGAAATGTCAGATTTTAGGTCTTCATCCTCTGATATGACTGGAATGGATGGTTCAGATAGATCTTCTTCAAACATCATGGTAAAACATGCTCCAAGATCTTCATTTTGAGGATTGAAAGTTTGATCCTCCATTGTTGGTGCAGTTGGTACAAATAGATCAGTTTCATCCTCGTCAGAATCTGAATAATAAAAGTCAAATTGAGACTTTGCTGGTTCAGGCACCTGAACTGATACCTCTGGTTGTTGATACTGCTCAGCCTCTTCCTCTGTTAAAGTGTCATTGTGAAATGATTGGTACTCGAAGGCTTCATCAGTGTCATCTGAAACTGGTTCTTGAGGTATATAGCTCTGGTTCTCTGTTGATTGCCTCATTTGATCTGTCATATTCTGAATGGATGCTGATTGTCTCTGAATACTTTCAAATTGATTCTGGCATGTTTCAAGCATTGTATCCAACTTTTCGTCTTGTTTCTTGACCCAATCTTTGAGCATGTCAATCATCTGATCTTCCTCTGATGATTCTGATTGTTGATGAAGATCGTAGGTGGATGGTGGATAAGATGGAAAATATGATGGTTCTTCGTACCTTGAATGATTCTGATAATTCTGCCACTCTGAAAGGTAAATACATTGATCGCTCGGGTGGTTACCATCACAAATTACACATCTCCCCATTTCGTTCTGATGAGTAAATGTAGAATTGCTTGGTTCAGGCATCCAGTGATAATTGTTGGGCTGGACAACAGGCCTCAGAAAACCGGACTGTTGCTCCCAGATTTGGGGTGTATATTCTAGTAAAGCTCTTGATCTTTCAATCTCCCAATAATGTTCCATTTTTTTAATCACCTGAAAACAAAAGAAAGAAATAAAAATTACAGATAAAGAAAATTAGATACGAGTAAATTGGATAGCTTCAAAATTAATAACTCAAGAAAAATAAGTCCCCGGCAACGGCGCCAAAAACTTGACCGGCGTAAACACACACGTATAACGCAAGCGCACGTATCGTTCAAGTAGTATAAAAATATCGATCCCACGAGGACTTAATTCCTACTGTTGTTATTAATTATTGATACTATTTATTTACAGGTATCTAATTATAGGGAGAAGGGAATTGATTGCTTTTGGTTGGTTGAATGTGGTTTTGCAAAAATAAAATAAAAACAGACTCAAAAGAAAATACTAAGGAAAATAAAATAAAAGACTCAAGGATCTAGGGTTTTGACTCCACACAATATTATTATAAAGATGAATTGATTCTCTTATTTATGTGTAATAAATTAATTTGCTAACCTGGAACACGAAAATATGCAAAAGCCTCTGTCGATGGTCAGACGCAAATACCCAGCATAACCCAATTGAACCATATGTCTATGTCAACCAAATTACCTGGATTCATTAAGATTAAGTTCCAATTATGGCTACCCCCGCCCGACAGGTATATGTCTATCCTGTAAGGAAATCTATTAAAGGGTTATCTATCCTCAAGGAAGATCGTGAGCTATTGAATCTAAGACTGAAACCTAAAATCCCTATGTTTAGTTCATTTTAAGTTTACCACATCAATCTTATTGGTGATCAGACAACAAGAAGCATTAGGCTTAAGACTCAATAAACAAACTAAAGAATTACCCATAAAAAGAAAATCAATTATTAAGTGTGGATATTGTGTTTCATCATTTCCCTAGAATAAAATAAAATGCTGGGGTTAGAGGATCCACAATTAATATTTCTTATCTAGGAATCTCACTTATTATAATATATAAATTATTTTATATTCTGCTTTCTCATGAATTAATAATATTAAACATTTAAAACCAGCCATATAGGCGGCAATCCATTTAGTCCAATTACACCAGCCATATAGGCGGTAATTATCTGTCACATAAAGACCAGCCATATAGGCGGTAAGGTAATTTATATTTAAACCAGCCATATAGGCGGTAATAAAGTCTGACATTAATTAATCCGGTTAAATTATAATTTAAATATTATAATTAAGTGAGATTTACCTAAATAATTATATTAAAGGTTTCACCTTTTACCCCAGCGGTAAATTAACTACAAAACATAAAGTAAATAAATAAAAAGTAGTAATAAAAACTAAAAATAAAAATACATAATTTTATTATTACAAAACTAGATGCTTCTTATGAAATCAGGGAAAAAATCCCAAGGAAAGCACACCAAATGAAGGGAAGAGGAGCTGAATTTATAGGCAAATTCTGGATCCAGCGTCGCGACGCCAAAGGTCTCAGCGTAGCGACGCTGGAATGCGGTTTTGGTCCACGCGGGTTGACCACGCGTGATCTATCAGCAGAATATGGTGATGACACATGTCACGCGGTAACGGTGGTGCAATGAGAAGACGACACGTGGCATACGGTGATTGGCTGAGCTTTCGGTCCAATGATCTTCTGACACGTGGCACGCGTTTAGGATTGGTCCAATGAGAGATTAACACGTGGCAGCATGTAATTCACCGGTGATTCGGTCCAATGACAACTCGACACGTGGAACGCGCTTACTTGGTCTAATGAGATTTCAACACGTGACAGACGGTGCATTTTAACTGATCTTCTGTGATGATGATACGTGGCACGGCGCACGTTAGCAAGGTCGGCGCACGTTAGTAAGTCCAATTTCTCAGATTCAGACACGTGTACCTCGGCGCACATTAGCATGTCCGGCGCACGTTAGGTATCGCGACGCGTAGGGTCCTGGCGTCGCGACGCGGCCAAATTACCGAATTGCCCTTTTGTCATTTTTTTCTCTATTTTGGCCCCAAATTGCTTCCAATGCTTTCCCAACTTTATTTATCTGTAAAATAACACAAAACACATCAAAACGTTCACAAAAATCAAGAAACTATACAAAATATTAGGTTAAATGAGTGGGAAATAGTGATAGATTTACCACTCATCATGCATACATGCATTATGTTAACCCATGTATCTTAAAAGCCATCATAGATATCTGTTGGGTTAGGAAAGAAAGACTTGTCAAAAGGTGTTTAACAAACATAGATATCAGGAAAAGGAAACTGGGAAACAGAAAACCTTACGGCAATGATAGAGAGACAAGCGAATGGTATTCAGTTGAAATGATTAAGAAAAGAAGAAGGCAATGGAAGCAGTACTGCCGGTGGAAGTTTAGATACAGTCCATGTGGATATTGGCAGAAGCAGAGTTATTGGAGCAAGAATAGGCCTCACAGAGACTTGAACAGTTGGCATTACTGGATGAGAATAGAATGAAGTCCTTGCATCATATGCAGTTATACCGGAAGAGATCGGCCCGAGCATTCAACAACATGTGAGTCCTACTAAGATCAGAGAGGGGGATCTAGTACTTAAGCTGTCAAAGCCGTCGACAACGGATCCGAGAGGAAAGTTCAGACCTAATTGGGAAGGACCCTACATAGTCCAGAAAGTGATGGGAAAGGGGCAATGAGACTGTCAGATTTGGAAGGGAACGAGTTCACCGAGCCGATCAACGTGGATAGATTGAAGTAGTATTTTGCCTGAGGGAAAGAAGACCGAGCAATCACCAAGGGAATTGACAGAAGACCTAACCCAACGGGATAGGAAACTCATTCATGCATACATGCATACACGTAACGTATTTTGCATTTCTTTTTGTGTTTGTTTTGTTTTGTATTCACAGGTTTCAAAGAAGAAAAAAAGAAGGCGGCAAAGGTAAGCCAATTAGAAGCAGCAACAGTACAGTGTCATCAGTTTTAGGAATGAATCATGGGGTTGAGGCCCACATCAGTCTCAGGAATGAATCAGAATCAGTATCAGTTTCAGGAATGAATCACCAGGTTGAGGCCCGCATCAATATTAGTCTTAGGAAGGAATCCCAAGGTTGAGGCCCATATCAGTATAAGTTTCAGGAATGGATCCCAGGGGGCGAAGCCCACATAATCAGCGGTTGAAAGGAAGAATTTCGCGGAATGAGTGAGAAAAAAAGAGAGAGAGAGAGATAAGTCATTGATGGTTAGGCATATGTCCGGTGATGACATTGTTTGCTGTAGGGAGAAACCTTAGAAGCGATAAATGTGAGATGTGCTCTCATCCGGTATTCTGAATAGTTGATCTCAGCTAGACTCGCGAGCACTTGATCACATGATCTTAGTGGTGGAAGCCTGAGTAGTCGACAAGATGACTAGTTGAAGAGATGATGGATCAGTGAATGACCATTTACCTAGATGTCCATCCTGGTTTAGTTATGCTATGGTTGGAAACAAAGAAAAAGTCTCTGAAAAGAAAAGAAAAAAAATAGACCGCCTATAACCGATAAGCGTGAAGCTACCCATTGGCGAGTGTTAGGACCACCATGAGGAGAAATGCTACCTTAAATGGTAGGTGTGTCGGAAAAAAAGAGAAAGAGACAAGAGAAAAAAGAAGAAAACTGTATCATGTTGAGTACGTGGAAGTAATCATAGAGTGTGATCAAGACATCTAGGTTGGTTAGACCCACTGATCCGGTTCTCCGAGACAAAATCATCGAGTTGGCTTACTTAAGGGTGAAGTTGCGAAAGAGCCTTAGTGTAGGCATTGCATTTTTGCATATCAGCCCAATGATGAGCCTCGACTGGAGGCACTACTTTTTTAGTTGCGGAAGTTGCGGAAAGCGGTCGTCGGAAGGGAATGGTCAAGAATTGACATTTTTGTTGGATTTGGTTCGCTTGTTCAAGTTTCGGGTTCGCTCGTTCGGTCTCGGTTTCAAATTATCCTCACGCCCACTTCACCCAATTTGATAAACAAACCCAAATATCCATGCTACCCCCACGCCCATCTCTCATTTACAAAACACAAAATGCCATTCAACAAGAAGCTAAATTCCACCTCTTTTTCTTTGCCACCCACGTGAAAGCCACCCATTTCTCCATAAACACCAAATCACAAACACAAACTAGCAAAACCAACCCATGCAACCACTGCCCATGCCACATATCTCTTCATGTAACAACCCATAACCACCCATCCCTCTCCTAACTCATCACTCACGTGAATCACAAAGATGGCAGTCTCTCTCTCTCAATTTGAAGAACAAATAAAAGAGCCCCATACACTGCAACACAGAGAGGCCACGCACCACTATCCCTGACACTGCACTTATTCATGGCAAAAACACACAAAATGAGAACCCTTCAGCAGCCATTTTGACAGACCTAAGCCACGTTACCATGCAGGCGTGAAACAAAATGCCACTATCCCTCACAAACCCCAGCCGAGCCCTTCATCACACGGTACCATCATCTTCACGCCTAGAACACCCTCATCATGCCATAACCCCTCACGTTCACTGCCTTGACCGAGAACAACAAGCAAGAAACACAGTCCACGTAAAACCTCTCATCACAGCCCCTATGATCATCATTCACGCCACTGCAGTCCCACAAAACTAGCCACTGCTCCACGCTTCACAGGCCCTCAAACACACATAGAAATCCATTACACTCAGCCTCTCGTGAAACTCAACCTCTCGGCCAACTCTCGGCAAACTGACATTCGCCCAATAGCATCGTTAACTGCACTCACACCATTCGAACATTCTTCACGCACAAGCTCATGTCAAACTACCACACAAAACTAAGCAGCCCTAAGCCACACGCATAACAGTCATTCACCTTCACCAACTCGCCACTGCCCATTCATGTCGTGAACCCTAATGCCTTGCACGTTCACCACACCAAGTCAGAACCAGTGAGCCTTCATTCACAGCAGCCCTCATCTTCAACCTCATGCAATAGCCCCTCTCTTCCATTCTCTCAGCTCTCGGCACCCCCTTTAGCTCAGCACGTCACTGCTAATCATCCATGCACACATAAACTGCACGTACAGCCCCTTCATCAACATAGGTCACGCATAGCCTTCATCCCTCACAGCCACTGCACGCACGGTGATCATCCAGCAAACCATTCACACACCACTGCACTCTCCTATCACTCTCGGAAGTGAACCACGCAACAGCCCATTCCACTAAATCTTCTTCACAACACGCAGCTACTTCAACAAGCTCATCTCTCGGCACCTCCCACAAACCCTAAACCAGCAGCCCTTACGTCCCTTGCTTCAACAAATCCTTCAACAATCAACACAGCTCTCCCTGAACAACCTGTTCTCCCCTAGCACGGCTGGAACAAAGAGAATAAACTCTATCTCTCTCTAAAGCCATGACGTCAATACACTACCCCTTCACCACCTAAACTATTCACCAAACCTTGCCCTAACAGCCCTTTTCTGCCTCAACTTCACGCAAATACCATCCCAATTCAGCCATCAGACCACTCACGTAAAACAACCCTTACAATGTCCTTCCTCGCGTCTGCATACTGTCAACCCCCTCACTACCGAGCCCTTCCTCATATAACAGGCCCATTTGCTTCACTTTAACAGATCCCTCAGCTTAAAGCCTTGTTCACGCACAGATCCCTCACTGCAAAGTCATTCTCATAGACAAATCTGCCCATATACTCACGCCTGAAGTAGCCTCACATTCACCGAGCAAATAGCCCCTGGAATAACTCTGAAATTGCCGTAAAAAATCCATCGTGAAACCAAGCCAGAATAGTGGCCAAATAACCACCCAAAAATACAACCCAAAAACCGTAACAGAAATAACTCCAAAGTAACCCAAAGAGAGAGAATAAGAAGTCGAGTTAAAAATAGAGAAAACTGTAAAATGTAACTGCAGCGAAAACAGCGGACCGAGTGAAAACAGTGGAAACAGCGGACCCGTGAAAATAGCGGAAACAACGGACCAGTGAAAACAGAGAAAATAGTGAACCTGTGAAAACAGTAGAAACAGCGGACCAGTGAAAACAGTCGAAACGACCTCCCTTCCGGCATCGTGAAACGCACTCCCGGAAAGCGACTAAAAGGTAAGACCTGAGGGCACCCTTTCATTTATTATCCTTTATTTTTAGTTATTTTATTACTTTATTTCGCATGAGTATTGTGAATTGGTGCATGATGTGATTTCTGGGTGAACGGAATATGTGTTATCTCTTGCGGTATATCGAATGGAAACCCGGACGTAAATTCCGTAGCCGAATCCGAATGGACGGTATTGCGGTTTGCACTCGGGATACAATGCCACGTACCGCTTGAGATACACGTATTTCGTTTCATCCAAATTTGTATTTGAGCATGTTATAGTCTTTAGGTTATTCCTTTATTATTTAAAGCATGGTTTAATTTAGATTGTTATTTATTTGTTAAAGCATATTTAGGTTGTTCCTTATGTATGTTATTAGTTTATGATGTGTTTGGATAATGATTTATAAATGTTGATTTAATGGTTCAATATGCTCATTGTGTTACATTGCGTGAGTTATTTGGATGAAAGCATGTTAGATCTAAGTACCTTGAGCATGATTAGGTTTCTAGTATGTTATTTATTTCTTAAGCATGATTAGGTCGTTAATATATTATTTCCCTATGTATGTTGTGTAGACTTGGTTAAATTATTGCACAAATCCGCTCATTACAAGTGGCATAAGTAAGGGACCATTCCGAACCCAACGGTTTGAGGTCTTCCCTTGCGAGGGGTGAGTGCGGCCTTAAATCTTTGTCCCGGTTCACACCGGGTGGCGACTCCATTTTATTTCTCCGGTTTAGTCCCCCGCGGGCTACTCCGTACTTCCGACCGGGCCGCGAGCCCGGGACAGCATGCGTCGTCCATTTTCTGTGTCCTACACTTAGCACACACACACTTGGAGTCTAGTTCAGATCATTGACTCAGACGGTCGAATTTGAGTTGTATCAGGTACTTTGAAGGTTCTCTGGTTTCGACACGGAGCATCCGTTGAGGACAAATATGTTTAACTATCAGGATTATCTTGTGAGAGGCAATATAGTATGTTGAAATGAACCATCATATTATTAGTATCAGTTTTGCCAGGTATGGCACTCTGGGGGCGAGGTCCTCATTATTATCAGTATCAGTCTTGCCAGGTATAGCACTCTGGGGGCGAGGCCCACATCCTTATCAGTATCAGTCTTGCCAGGTATGGCACTCTGCGGGCGAGGCCCACATCATTATCAGTATCAGTCTTGCCAGGTATGGCACTCCGGGTATGGAGACACATCAGTATCAGTATCAGTTTTGAGGATGAGTCTCGAGGGTTGAGGCCCACATTATCAGTACTAGTTTGGGGTCGAGGCCCACATCAGCATCAACTTGGGGATGAGTCCCGAGGGTTGAGGCCCACATTATCAGTATCAGTTTGGGGTCGAGGCCCACATCAGTATCAACTTAGGGGTGAAGCCCACATTATCAGTATCAGTTTTGGGGATGTGTCCCAGGATCGAGGCCCACATCAGCATCAGTTTGGGGATGAGTCTCAGGGTCGAGGCCCACATCAGCATCAGTTTGGGGATGAGTCCTAGGGCCGAGGCCCACATCAGTTTCATTTTTGGGGATGAGTCCCAGGGCCGAGACCCACATCAATTTCAGTTTTGGGGATGAGTTCCAGGGCCGAGACCCACATCAGTTTCAGTTTTGGGGATGAGTCCCAAGGTCGAGGCCCGCACATCAGTATCAGTTTTGGGGATGAGTCCCAGGGTCGTGACCCACATCAGTAGTAGTTTTGGGATATGTTATCATCAGCAATTTTGGGGATGAGTCCTAGGGTCGATGCCCACATCAGTATCAGCTTGGGGACGAGGCCCACATCAGCATCAGTTTAGGGTCGTGACCCACATCAGCATTAGTTTGGGGATGAGTCCCAGGGCCGAGGCCCATATCAGTATCAGTTTGGGGATGAGTCACAGGGTCGAGGCCCACATCAGCATCAGTTTGGGGATGAGTCCCAGGGCCGAGGCCAACATCAGTTTCAGTTTTGGGGATGAGTCACAGGGCCGAGGCCCACATCAATTTCAGTTTTGGGGATGAGTCCCAAGGTCGAGGCCCACACATCAGTATCGGTTTTGGGGATGAGTCCCAAGGCCGAGGCCCACATCAGTTTCATTTTTGGGGATGAGTCCCAGGGTCGAGGCCCGCACATCAGCATCAGTTTTTTGGGATGAGTCCCTGGGCCGAGGCCCACATCTGTTTCAGTTTTGGGGATGAGTCCCAAGGGCGAGGCCCATATCAGTATCAGTCCAGGGTTGAGGCCCACATCAGTATCCGTCTGGGGCGAGGCCCACATCAGCATTGTTAGTATCAGTTTTGGGGATGAGTCCCGGGGGCGAGGCACACATCAGTATCAGCATCAGTTTTAGGGATGAGTCTCAGGGTCGTGACCCACGTCATGAGCAGTTTTGGGGATGCGTCCTAGGGTCGTGACCCACATCATCAGTAGTTTTGGGGATGCGTCCCAAGGTCGTGACCCACATCATCAATAGTTTTGGGGATGCATCCCAAGATCGTAACCCACATCATCAGCAGTTTTGGGGATACGTCCCAGGGTCGTGACCCACATCATCAGCAGTTTTGGGGATGCGTCCCAGGGTCGTGACCCATATTGTCAATGTTATCAAAATGCGTCCTAGGGTCGAGGCCCCCTTCGTCGGTTGCAGTCATCGAGATGTGTCCCAAGGTCGTTGGCCCTCTACATCATCAGTTTTGGGGATGCGTCCCAGGGTCATGACCCACATTGTTAGCAGTATTGCGATGCGTCCCAAGGTCGAGGCCCCTGTTGTCAGTTGCAGTTATCGGGATACGTCCCAGGGTCGTTGGCCCCCTACATCATCAGTTTTGGGGATGCGTCCCAGGGTCGTGACCCACATTGTCAGCGGTATTGAGATGTATCCCAGTGTTGAAGCCCCCGTTGTCGGTTGCAGTTATTGGGATGCATCCCAGGATCGAGGTCCATTGCATCATCAACTCAGCTCAAAGCAGCAGGCAAGTCAGGTGGCAGTTGGCGAGCCAGGTAAGTAAAAATGCATTGCACAACTTTGATAAGATTGTCATTGTTACACACTGCACAAGTCCCATCAAAGTGGGGGCGACTGTAGGCACTGCATTTTTGCATGTAAGTCCCTATGATGAGTCTCATTTAGAGGCACTAACTTTTAAGTCGCGGAAGTCGCGAGAAACGGACGTCGGAAGGGGAAATTCAGAACAAGTATGTCATCGGATTCAATTCACATGTTAACTGCTTTCGTTCGTGCTACGTTCATGAACACGTTCGAACGTCAAGCAGATTGCGGGCGTTCGTGTAGCATTCGAATCGGCGTTCGAACGGTGTCGGTACTTCTGGTTTTGTTGCTAGCCTCACGACCCAAGCCCATTTAGCCCACCAAAACCCACCCAAAAATAATTAAAACATTTAAAACATGTCACAAATTAAAATTATATCCTTCCTAAATTAAATAAATCACATCCCAATCTAAATAATTCATATACATAAATAAACAAATCAAATATATGATCTTCCTTCTTAAGCCAAATCATGTCCTCAATTAACTAGATGCTTTCTTTGTGAAACACTAATTAGAAATATTCCCCCCATAATTACTTGATCCCATTCTTATTCAAACAAGAGAAACCCTAGCCTTTGCCTATAAAAGAAACACAAATCCAACCTTAGAACCCCTAGCACATACATACAAATCACCGAAAATTCTATAAAGCATTAGCACCAAAAACTCTCCTAGCATCTCACGCCCAACACAAGAAACAACAAACAAATAATTCTCTTATCCTCTCTCTGCAATAGCCGAATACTCATCCCTCAAAACCCCCTCCATTGCGCATAAACTCAACCTCTTTATGTCACCGAAACAGTCCTTAGACCACACAATAACACCACCAAAAATCACACCCAAACTGCATTTTAAAACCCTTAAATTACCGTAAGAAACAGCAGTAAAACAACAGCAAAACAGCAGTAAAACAGAGGAAACGACAGCTCAAAATAGTGAAGCAGCAAACGAGAGCAGTGGACCAGTGAACTGGAGGAGTTGCGGAGCATCAACCCTTCCGACGGCCGTGTAACGCACTTTCGAGAGACGACCTAAGAGGTTAGACCTGAGGGCATTTTTCTTATTTATTTTCTTCGCATGAGAGTCGTTTGTGGATGCATGTTGTGGCCTTTGAATGGATGGGAAAATGTGTCGTCTCTTGTGGTATATAGGATGGAAACCCAGACGTAAATTCCATAGCCGAATCTGAATGGATGGTAGTGCGGTCTGTACTTGGGAAACAACTCCACGTACCACTTGAGCAAACGGCACATGTTTCACTTTGCTTTTGTATCTTGTTTGTTTATTATTCGCATTTTACATTCCGCCATTTACTTTCTGTACGTTTTTTGTTTGTGTATTGATGATGCAGCGCGCATGGGCTAACTAGGGTGGATTAAAGGTCCTCTATTCAAGGGAAAATGCCTAAAGGCTACCTTTACCATGATGTTTTGCCGCGTCGGACGAATTATGTTTGATTGAATTTGAGATATGTTTAATCGGACATACGGAGTTCCACATCATTGTCTTATTCATTTGCATGCATAGTAATATAATGCGCATGGGCTAACTAGGGTGGATTAAAGGTCCTCTATTCGAGGGAAAATGCCTAAAGGCTACTTTTACCACGATATTTTGCCGTGCCTTTTGTTATAACATTGACCTTTTACATATCATTGCTCTATTTACGCATGTATTGTATTCCAGTGCGCATGGGCTAACTAGGGTGGATTAAAGGTCCTCTATTCGAGGGAAAATGCCTAAAGGCTACCTTTACCACGATGTTTTACCGCGCCGGACGAGGTACACTCGATTGAATGAGAATGAGTTCAATCGGGCACATGAGGTCCTACATTGTGCATTTGCTCATCAGTGTATGTGTTTGCGTCGTCTATCATGCATCAGGTCTTGTCCCGTTCGAACGTGTTCTCGAACGCTATACGAATGCGAACCTTCTATTTCCCGTTCGAACGCATTTATGAACGCTACTCGAACGCGCATGCGTTTTGTTTCATCAGGTATTGTCCCGTTCGAACATGTTCTCAAACGCTATACAAATATGAACCTTCTGTTTACCGTTCGAACGCGTTTACGAACGCTACATGAATGCTCATGCGTTTTGTTTTATCATGCATCAGGTCTTATCCCGTTCGAACACGTTCTCGAACGTTATACAAACGCGAACCTTCTATTTACCGTTCGAATGGGTTTTCAAACGCTAGACGAATGCACATACACTGAACTGATTCATTTTCATCATATTTCATGCATAATTGCTTCTTGGGTGATTCCTCTTGCATCATGTAATTAATCATACCATTCCATTATTAATACTTTTACTGTTATCATCTATTTGTCATTCCCGCATTTATCTATTTGAGGTGTTCATGAGATTGTGTTCAAGCATGATTAGATCATTAGTACGTTACTTGTTTCTTAAAGCATGATTATGTCGTTAGGACGTTACTTGTTTCTTAAGCATGATTTAGCCGTTAGTACATTATTCTTCCATGCATGATTTGGTTATCTTCTTTCGCAATAGGCGTTCAATTTACGTTTATTTTTAGGTTGTTATTTATTTTTCGTGTTTGATGATTCAACATGTTCATGAGATTATTGTGTGATATCGTATGTTTTCCGTTATGATGATTTATTTTATACATGTGAACTTAGAAATAGAATACCCTTGGAAATATATGTTGCTAGATTCGATTAAATTATTGCACAAATCATATCATTACAAGTGGCATAAGTAAGGGACCATTCAGAACTCAACGGTTTGAGGTCTTCCCTTGCGAGGGGTGAGTGCGGCCTTAAATCATTTTCCCGGTTCACACCGGGTGGCGACTCCATGTTATCTCTCCGGTTTAGTTCCCACGTGGGCTACTCCGTACTCCCAACCGGGCCGTGAGCCCAGGATAGCGTCGTCCACTTCTGTGTCCTACAGTAGCATCCATGGCCAAGTATTGTTGCTAGCTCAGGGTCGGGTTATGTCCCACCGAGTCTTGATTTCTCTTCGGAATGTGGTCAGAGCATCTCCCTCATGGCCATTATTCTGATTGGCACAAGAAGGTAGCATTCCCTCGTGGCCAAGTATTGTTGCCAGCTTGGGGTCGGGTTATGTCCCACCTAGTCTTGATTTATCTTCGGTATGGGGTCAGAGAATCTCCCCATGGCCATTATTTTGATTGGCGCGAGGATGTACCATTCCCTCTTGGCCAAGTATTATTACCAACTCGAGGTCGGGTTATGTTCCATCGAGTCTTGATTTCTCTTCAGAAAGGAGTCATAGCATTTCCTCCATGGCCATTATTCTGACTGGCACGAGGAGATATCATTCATGGCCAAGTATTGTTGCCAGCTCGGGGTTGGGTTATGTCCCACCGAGTCTTGATTTCTCTTCGGAATTGGGTCATAGCATCTCCCTCATGGCCATTATTCTGATTGGCACGAGTATGTAGCATTCCCTAGTGGCCAAGTATTGTTTCCAGCTCGGGGTCGGGTTATGTCCCAACGAGTCTTGATTTGTTTCGGCATGGGGTCTGAGTATCTCCCTCATGGCCATTGTTCTGATTGGCACGAGGAGGTAGCATTCCCTCATGTCCAAGTATTGTTGCCAGCTCGGGGTCGGGTTATGTCCCACCGAGTCTTGATTTCTCTCCGGCATGGGGTCAGAACATCTCACCCATGGCCACACGCTAAAGGCCGAACAGTCACAAAAGTTTAAAAACTATGCCAAGTATTGAAAGGGGAAAACAAGCATGCAATTGACAAAAAATATATTAAGTACAAACTGTTTTAAGAAAGAACATTGTTTAATACATTGGGCCCCCTCGGGCTCACCCACTTCTTTCAGTCCACGCAGGGACAGATCTTCAAACTCAAGCATGAGGAGTTTCAGTCTCAGAAGCGGCAATCAGAGCCTCAAGCTCAGGAGCAATGGTCGGATCATCAGCCTCGGGTTCAGAAACTGTAACTTGGACTTCCAGCTCTGGTATGTCAGCTAGGACCTCGGGATCAACAGTCTGATTGGCAAGCTCGAGGTCAGTTGAGGTGCCGGGATATCCGGTGACCGGAAGCACTATGGACACCAGTTCAGGATCTTGAGTGGGCTCGGGTTTCGGGAAGATTAAACGTAGGGCATCATCTTCGGTTATTTCCCCTTTGTAGAGCTTCACCATAGTTTGTACCACATCCAAGTTCATCTCCGGTAGGAGCTCTTTGAGGATGAAGGTGCAATCTTCTAACCCCTCGAGTTTGGCTCGGTCCAGCTCGGCAGTATACCTAGCCTCCATCGCCCTCAAATCCTCCAAGGCTTTGTCCCTATGTATGCTAAAGTCGTCAACTTTTTCCTCGGTCTTAGCGATCCTCCATTTCAATGACCCGACTTCTACATTCAGGCAAACAGCCCAGCCATCGCATCATCCATTTCTTTCTTGGTAAACATTGCGGCCTTTTGGAGGGATTCGACTTTGGAAGTTGTTTCGGCCTCAGTTTTCTTCTGATTTTTTTTCTCAGCCTCGAGCTGCAGTATCTTTGCATTGAGTTCCTCCTCCCTCTTGGTCATTTCCACCTCACGTTCGGTCAGATGGCTTTAAAACCTTTGCACCTGACCCATTTCAGATAAAAGGTTATTTAACAGGTCCTTATTGGTGGACAAAGCATAATCGACCTTCAAAATACGAAAGAAATGAGTTAGTTTGGATGGGTGAAAAATAAAATTTCAGAAGGGAGAGATGTTTACCTATTGGACAATGGTGCAATACTTCTCGATTATGTCCACGGGAGAGACATCTTCGAAATGAGAGATCCACTCCGGGGGTACAATGGTCGATATATGGTTGAAGGTGGGGACAAGATGGGCCACAACGTCCCTCACCCCCTCGGAAAAATCATCTAACCTAAACAGCGGGGCGCCCCTTCTAGTTTGAGCAGAGGTAATGGCAATGGTTTTTCCCTTAGTTATTTTCTTTGCTCGGGGTGACACAGGCTCCTCAGGTTCGTCACTCCCGATTGTATGGCGACATTTTTTGGATGGTTGGGGAGGAGTTCCGGAAGGTTGGGCTGGCGGACTCGGAGCTCAGAGTGTTAATATGCCTTGGGGGGTCCTAGTTGGAGTGGTGGTCACTACGGCTTTCCGTTTAGCTTCCGGAGAAACTGGGGTAGTAATACGTGCTCGGGAATTATTGGACACACATCGGCTAGAAAACTGCAGAAGGGATTAAACCCTTCCCCTCGGCCCATTTGAGCTCGACATTCCTGCAAGAGACAAAGCAGAAAAGATATTTAGAATGTGAGAAAGATGAATAAGTAGAAGAAAATTTACAGGCAGTATTAGCGGTTCAGATGGTATCTACCAAGGCGCATTTGGGGCGGTGGTATGCTCGGGATAATGCCTGATTTGATAAGGGCCGAAGGATCAAAAATATCCTTGCACTGGCTAGCGAATGCCCCGGCTTTCTTTATTCTGGATTGGGTTTGGTGGCTTACTTTGGGAAGGTCACTCCAGCAAGCTGAAATTGGTTCAAGAGTTAACAGTATAGTTAGAAGTCCAAAGGAATATGAAGAGGGGGTCGGGCTCTTACCTCCATCCGAGAAGGTGTCGAGGACTAAGATTGGATGACTGTCGGCCATTCGGACTCGTCCCTAGTCACCCGTGGCTCAGAACCATTTATCATTGAAGTTCTTGTTAGATGAAGGGATGTCGTAAATTAAAGGGGGAACCCCAACATGCGCAGTAAGGTAGTACCAATCGATGTGAGGTTTCGGGTTGGCATTCAGCCGGTACAGTCTCTTTACTTTCCTCAAAGGTCGGCTCCCCCAAAACTGCTCGGTGCCAGATCACAGGAAGACCGGCTAATAACCTCCAGCTATTCAAATTCAGCTGACAATGGGGGATTTGCATAGAGTGCAGCATTTTGGCGAAGTAATATTGGAGGGGCAGTCGAAGTCCGATGTCGAAGAAGGTCGAGCAAAGTGCTACTGAACCTTCATAAGTTCGGCTCGCATATTTAAGAGGTGATGGAATTTCTAACTGGATGTCAGCAGGGATGGTGAAACTCTCATTTAAGATGTCCAACTCAGCATTTGTGATTGTAGAGTGTCGGTCCATATCATGATTGGAAAATTTCAGAAGAGATCGCTCAGGGTCAGGTCGGGATATCCGTTTGTCGTATGATTGGTTCTCTTCCTCAGAATGGGTCAGAGTGGTGTCGAGATCCTTGAGACTTTCTGATGAGGCCCAGGATGCAGTCCATGATAGACGAACCACCACAATGCATGTTCCAAAAGGTCCAATCACGAGGTCTCGAGCTAAGAAGATCCAGAATGCTATGCATGGATTCATACAGAAGATTGTATCTGACTATTCCGGCAATTTTACTATATTGAGTATGGGCTTGAATCTGGACGAACCCAAGATGGTGAATCTTATTCAGGCCGTGGAGCAACGAGATACTTAGGCCTATTTTATTATAGTTATTTGACAATTGTTATTACTTTATTTAGGGCTTGACATTTCTTTTATTTCGGCCCTTTATTTATGTTTGAGTGTTTTTTTTTCTTTAGATTATTATTTTATGTTTAGGAATTAGGTTAAGCGTGCAAGGGTTTGCACGTGAGGATAACTTAGCTTAGTTTTAGGATACACTCCTGTTGGCGTGTGGGTAGTCTCGTCTTTTATTCTTTTGGGTTAGGGTTTTGGTTGAAGCCTCCTTATAAAAGGATAACTTTTTGGTTATGTTCAACAACTATTTTCAATAAAAAAAAATTACATCAATTTCATGAACTTTGAGGAACCCTCAATTTATTCTCACTGGTTTTTCGCTTATCAAAGATCTGCTAACCCTTTGTGGCGCCTCATTAGCACTCTAGATTTTTGTTGTTTGTTCTTCAGAGGTTTAGAGTTTTATTATCCGAACTGTCTTGGCTTTCTTGGGAATGGTTCCAATCTTGTGTGGGTTTGTCTGGCTTTGTTCCAAGAAGGTTCTCATCAATTGGTATCAAGAGCAAAGGTTTGAAGGTCAGGTCACATATTTGTTCTAATTTTTTCGTTCACTATATTGTCGCATGTGTTCTATTCTGCATTTGTTTCTTTCCTGCATTTTTTCTTATACCTTCTGCGTCTTTTTTTTTCTGTGTTTGCTGTCTTGTTTTGTGTTCTGTTTGTGCGTATTTCTCATGGCTGTGTTATTCTTTGCCTACATTTGTGTGATTCGCGTAACCTATGGTTCTAAAGCCTTAGGCTCTTTGCGACAGTAGGTAAAACTTGGTGAAATTTTGGAACTAATCGAAATCAGGTCTAATCCACAATATCAAATGGTTTAGAAGGTCCGAGGGACGTGATTTTAAAAAAAAGAGTACAAAATTTTTAAATTTTTCATACGTGCAATTTTTTTCCTAACATTCGTATTGTCAGGAAGAGGTGATTGAGATAGTTTACTTATGCGTATTAAAATTTTCATATTTTGAGTGTAACCGCTTACATGCTGCCATATTTTCCGCAATCGATAGTGTGCTTGTTTTCCTTCTTCCATCGCATTTAACTTGTTTTTTTAATTCATTCTCGTAAATCATGTCAGCATCTTGTTTCCCTTCTGCTTGTGTTTGTCTATCTGTTGTACTTGTGATTGAGCTAAATAGTGCTGTTTGGGATAAAATTAAGGGTTTCGACCATACTAGGCTCAAATCCTTTGAGAACCCATCCGAGAGCAAGAGAGGTAAAAGGCAAGGGTGGGTGAGCTTAGCTTCGGGTAAAAGTTCATTTGAGTGATAAATAGTAAAGAATTAGAATTGTGAGGATTTTGTAGTTTTCTTTGCTTTAATTGTTTTGTTTTTTTTCTATTACTAACTTTTGTTGCAGTTGTAGAGTTGGAAAAAAAAATATTTAAATAATAAGTATGTCCAGAGAAGGCGCAACTCCGAGTCAAAGTGCCAATTATCCACATGAGTCCGAATTACGAGCTGTGGCGAATACTGTGACAGTGCTTCAGCAAGAGTTTGCGCGAGTATTAGAGTTGATGAGAGGTACTCGAGATGAGGTGCAAGCGATGAGACACAATACCCCCACAGGGGAATAGGCCAACACGACCTACTAGAGCTAATGAGGCCAGACACGTACCCCTCAGGACTGGTGGGCGACGGACTGTACCCATGGATGAAATGAAGGCCGAGAATGAGTTTGATTATGATGAGGAGTTTGATAGAGTATCAGAGGTAAATATGGGTGAATTTCAGCCTAGAAGAGGTAGGAATGAAAGATCGTTCAGGAGACATCATGAGAATGAGGAAGATGGTGATTTGGGTAAAATCAAGATGACTATTCCTTCTTTCCAAGGCAAGAGTGACCCCGAAGCTTACCTAGAGTGGGAACATAAGCTAGAGCTCCTTTTTGACTGTCATAATTATTCCGAGTTTAGGAAGGTTAAGTTCGTTGTTATTGAATTTACTGATTATGCACTTGTCTGGTGAGACCGAATGATGATAAACATTCGGAGGAATAGGGAGCGCCAGATCACTACATGGGCCAAATTGAAAACAACTAGTTGTGAGGAAGTTGTTTTTACTGAGTCATTACTATCGAGATCTGTATCATAAACTTCAGAATCTTACATAGGGGTTTCAGAGTGTGGAAGACTACCACAAGGAGATGGAAATTGCGATGATTCGTGCAAATGTCGAGGAAGACCGAGAGGCCATTATGGCACGGTTTCTAAGTGGGCTGAATAGAGAGATTTCAAATGTAGTGGAATTACAATATTACATGGAATTAGAGGACATGGTACATATGACAATGAAAGTGGAACGCTAACTGAAGCGAAAAACTACATTAAGACGCAATTCGGGACCAAATAATACATGGAAGCCAAAATGGGTAGATAATGACAGGGATGGCACCATATCTAGGTTTAGATCAGAGGCCCCAAAACCAAGGGAAGATTTCACCACCAAACCTAAACAAAAATACGATACCCCACCAAATAAGAGTCATGACCTTAAATATTTCAAATGTCTGGGAAGTGGCCATATAGCATCACAGTGCCCTAATAGAATGACCATGTATATGGGGGTGATGGTGAGGTAATTTCAGACGGTGAGGATGTTGCGGAGGAGGTGCCTGAGTTGGAGGTCACCACTGATGAAGTAGAGGTTGAGTATGCAGCCAAGAGGGAGTCCATTATGACCCGTCGTGCTTTAAGTACCCAGGCCAAGGTTAAAGATGATATGGTACAACATCGGGAGAACATATTCCATACTAGAACAAGGTATGCAGTGTGATTATCGACGGGGACAGTTGTACTAATATGGCCAACACAATACTTGTTGAGAAGCTGGGTTTGACTTTACTTAGACATCCTAAGCCTTATCGTCTGCAGTGGTTGAATAACAGTGGCGAGGTTAAAGTCAATAAGTAGGTCTTAGTTAGCTTTACTATTGGTAAATACAAAGATGAGGTGTTATGTTATGTAGTCCCCATACAAGTTGCTCATTTATTACAAGAGCGTCCTTGGAAATTTGATAGAAGAGTGATGCATGATGGGTTTCAAAACATATATTATTTCAAGCAAGATGGAAGAAAAGTTATACTTATTCTGTTGACACCACATGAAGTTTTTGAAGATCAGATGTAGTTATAGGCTTCTACAAGGACAACACCAGCGAGCGAGATCGAGAATATGAGTCGAGGGGATGAGGTTAACAGTTCCAGAGGAGTGAGCGAGAGAAACAATGAGCGTGCATAAAATAATGAGCTTGTGGGTAGAATGAAAAATAGTTTCTTTGCTAAAGAAGGTGAATTGAGAAGAGTATGCCAAGAATAAAGTTATGATTTTATTTTTGTATAAAGAAACTCTTCTGAGTTCTAATGACACTAACCCTAACGCTGTTTTGCCTAGTGTGTTTACTTCTTTAATGCAGGATTATGATGATGTGTTTGTAGAGGAGATACCTCATGGTTTACCACCACTTCGAGGTATTGAGCATCAGATCGACTTCATCCCAGGGGCGGTCATTCCTAATCGACCAGCCTACCGCAATAGCCTTGAGGAAAATAAGGAGCTCCAAAGGCAAGTGGAGGAGTTGATGAGTAAAGGGTACGTACGGGAGAGCATGAGTCTGTGCGCAGTTTCCAGTCTTGTTAGTCCCAAAGAAAGATGGCACATGGAGAATGTGTGTGGACTGTCGAGCATTCAACAAAATCACTGTAAAGTATCGCCACCCTATCCCTAGATTAGATGATATGTTGGATGAATTATATTGATCTTGTATTTTTTTCAAAAATTGACCTTAAAAGTGGGTACCATCAGATTAGGATGTGGGAATGGGATGAGTGGAAGACTGCCTTTAAAACAAAATATGGGCTATATGAGTGGCTTGTGATGACATTTGGCCTTACAAATGCCCCAAGCACTTTTATGCGTCTAATGAATCATGTTTTGCGTGCCTTTTTTGTTGGGGTTTTAAGGGGTAGTACGGGTAATGCAGCGGAACGGGGAAAATCAAAATTTTCCAAAAAAATCTGAATTTTTTTAATTTTAATCATTTTAGTCCTAAGTTGCCGAAAATCTGAATTTTAATCATTTTAGTCCTAGCGGAACGGTTATTTATTTTAATTACTCAATACTTAAAATCTGAATTTTTTACCTAAGAAATCATATTTCTTCTTAATTGCCGAAAATGCCAAAAACTTTCAATTTTAATCATTTTAGTCCTAAGTTGTTCAAAACAAACTTAGGTGATTTCCAATCACAACCAAAATAATTTGTACATCAAATATACATGAAAAACAGAATTCTGAAAACGTTTTCCAGATTTTTCATTAATTACAGAATTGTCCCAAAACTTTGCATTTTGATTATTTTGGTCCTTAAATTGTCAAATACAATTTTGAATGATTCCAAATGAGTACCAAAGTGATTTTAACATGTCATACACATCAAATTATAAATTAAAATTCAAACCCACATTTTACAACAAATGCCGTGAACCCCTCATAGTTTCCAACTTGTGCATTTTAGTCCAATCTTGTTCGAAACAAGTCAAGATGAAATCCAATCATCACCAAACTTGATATACATCATATATACATCATTACACAACACATATATGAAAATCCTCAAATTTGGAAAGGGTATAAACCCTAATTTTACAAAACATCAATATGATCAAATTATACCAAATTAAACAAATCCAATGTTTCAATCAAGTCTCTACCACACCAAAAAAGTCTCACCATTTTGAAATAACTCTAGAGAAATTCTAGGTCATCAATGAGTGGCCCAAAAACTCTAGAATGGCAACTAGATAATCAAATGATCAAAAGTGTGCTAATAAACCATTTACAAGCTCACTTTGTTTATATACATGCATACTACTTTCATTCAAGCTTCCAAACCACTTATTACAATATTAAGAGAGTATAAAAACGTGTGAACAACCTATATTGTAGATAAGAACCCTAGAAATATTTTTCTAGTTGAAGAAAAGTTGAAAAACTTACTTTATAACCAAGTTTTCTTCAAGTCTTTCTCTAGTTCTTCACTTTTCTCTCAACCTAATCTTTTGTAATATTTGGAGGCTTGGAAAAAGGTTGAAGCAAATATCTTAGAAGTCAAATTCAATTTGACAACCATTTCTTTTAATGCAAAGTCAAACTTATACATAAAATATTCATTTCCTAACTTTATCATAATGGTAGATATTTATATTTTAATTACTTTAATTATTTAAAAATTAATTAATTAATTAATTAAATACAAATATCTCAAATATATATATTATATTTACTTTAAATATCTCAAATACATATATTAATGATATATGTCAAATATCATAATTTGATAATTAATTAATGTGTATTTAATAATATCAAATATTAAACACAAATACCCACTAATTAGGAAATGACGGTTCGGCCCCTAATGCATGTATCTTTCGTTTAACAGTTAAACGAATTATAAATAATCACTATTATTTATAATAGTCGCCTAGTGCTCTACGAGTATATTTCATTAGTGAGACTCTCTAGATTTAGGCATATCCATCACGAAATCAAATTTCGTGTCCATAATCTACCCACCCGTAAATTATGACGACCAAAGATAAACTAGTTGAATCATACAGGTCGATGTCATTGCATACGTATAATCCCTCCGTCACAGGTATTCGGATTATCCCAGAGATATAGATATAAACGTCAAATCTCTATAAGTATAATCCAGTCGACGTATCTATTAGCAATCTCTAAATAACACTCGAAACTTACTTCCGAAGTATACCACAGCCATGGATTTAACAAATCGCTAATCACATATGGACTACCTATGCTCTTGATGAGCGGAAAATTTATCACTATTTACCGCCCCTTTTGACCTAATATTTTGTATGGTTTCTCGGGTTTTATGAACGTTTTGATGTGTTTTAGTTTATTTTGCAGACAAAATAAAATCGGGACTCAATGGAATCAATCAGGACAAAATATGGAACAAATAAGGGTAAAAACTGGACTTGATATTTTCATTTTAGAGGTTGGAAACTTGAAATGGCGTTCTAACGAAGTACAATTTCGGAAATTTCAAATTTGTGTAATTTTCGTATTTTGGCCATAACTTTCTACTCCGATATCGGATTGAGGTGATTCAAGTTCCAGATTAAAGAAGACTCAAAGATCTACAACTTTGAAGTTCATAATAATTTCGAATTCGGAAGTTTTTCATAACCGAAATTGATTAAACATCCTGAAGTGTGTTATGTGTAATTATTAAAATCATTTTCAAAAAAAAATGAAAAAAAAAATAAAAAATGAAAATTGTTTAACTTCCGCCAAACATGCTTGCATGTTTGGTGGAGGATTTGGTGCCATATTTTGTGCCATGTTCGGTGTCATGTTTGGTGGAGAAATTTGTGGAGGAAATTTTTTTCCTATAAATACCAAGCCATTTCATTTGTAAATTTCATACTTTCCTTGGTTTCTTGAATAAGAATTAAGGATTGTATCTTGTGTGTTTAATTTAGTAGTTTGTAATGTATTTTTATTTTCATTTTTAGTAGTAATAACAATTTGAGTGTTTTTATTTTCTTTTATGTTTAATAATTAATTTTTGCTAGAGGAAGGGTGAAATCTTTAATATGATAAGGTAGATTAATCTCACTTAATTTATAATTTAGAAATTGTAATTTAATAATATGGATTAAAATTGATACCGCCTTAATGGATGATTTTATTTATTTGACATAATGTGACACCGCCTATATGGTCGGTCTTTAAGTGACAGATGATTACCGCCTATATGGTTGGTTTATGGACAAATAATAACACTGTCTTTATGACTGATTTGACTTAATTGGGTAACACTGATAATTTCTATATTATAATAAAGTGAGATTTCTACATTTGAAATATTAAAGGTGGATCCCCTAACCTCAGCACTTTATTTTTATTCTAGGGAAGTGATGAAACACAATATTCACATGCTTAATAATTGATTTAATTATATTATGTTTAATGCTTTAGGTTGTTTATTGAATCTTAAGCTTAATGCTTCTTGTTTCCTGATCACCAATAAGATTGATGTGGTAAACTTAAAATAAACTTGGAAAAGGGATTTTAGGTTTTAACCTTAGATCCAATAGCTCACGATCTCACCTTGGGGTAAAAGCCTCTTAGATAGATTTCCTTACAGGATAGGAATATACCTGTCGGGCAGGGGTAGCCATAATTGGAACTTGAACTTAATGAATTTAGATAACTTGGTTAACATAGAAATATGATTAATTGAGTTATTTTGGGTGTTTGCATCTGACCATCGGAAGAGGCTTTTGCATATCTCCATGTTCCAAGTTAGCAAACTGATTTATTATACATATATAAGAGAATCAATTCACCATTAGAATAATATTGTGTGGAATCATAACCCTAGATGTTTGTGTCTTTTGTTTATTTTCCTTAGTATTTTCTTTTGTGTTTTTTTTATTTATTTATTTATTTATTTAGCAAATCCACATTCAACCAATCATTCAAGCAATCATTCTCTTCTCCTTTTAATTAGATACATGTAAATAATTAGAATCAATAATTAATAACAACAATAGAAATTAAGTCCTCGTGGGGTCGATATTTTTATACTACTTGAGCGATATGTGCGCTTGCGTTACATGTATGATTTCACCGATAAGCTCTGTACACAGAACTGGCAGATCCTATCTTGACACACAGAGGATATCTTGAGGATCGATCCACACCCAACGAACAGGCGGAGGTCTGATCTAAATAGATCGGTGACGTGACTGCCATTTAAGTGTGGAGGATGTCTCATACATCCACAGTGGTATCTCAAGTCGAAGGACCACTATGCTATTCAACCCGAGAAGATTCTTATTGATGTTGGTGTACCATCCATTAAGAATCTTCGGTGAGTCGTTCAGTGTTTATCCACTATAAACACCTACACGTCTATACGAGTCTCCCAAGACTCATGGTTCATTGGGATAAACCATCGGACCAAGTCACGATATACGATATGTACTGATCTCAACGGATGTAACTAACCGACCCGTGTTAGTAATTCTTGATCATGAACTTTATTTGATAATATATTTCTAGTAGTGACACTTCCCAATGTCAATTACAAACTACTTTGTAACTGCGTACTACATTATATATTATCGGGTCTTTGTCTAATATATATATATATATATATATATCACTAAATCAGATTTAGTTTCAATCTAATAGTAATTAGATCGAATACGTATATAAAAACAAGAGGTGCAACCACTAAAAAAGTAATATTATGGAAAAAAAAGATGCTCGTATTCATGAATCGGACATAAATACGATCCGGATTTGTGCTCTGAGCACCAACCCCAGCATTTTTGGGTAAATTTGTAGTCGTATATTTTGATGATATTTTAGTGTACAGCAAGAATTTAGATTAGCATGTAGGACATGTGCGATGTTTTGAGGAAGGAACTGTTGTGTGCTAACCTTAAAAAAATGTGACTTTTGCATGGAAAAAGTGATATTTATGGGGTATGTCATTAGTGTTCAAGGCATTGAGGTTGATGAAAACAAGGTTAAGGCCATTCGTGAGTGGCCTACACCTAAGAGCATCACTGAGGTTAAGAGTTTCCATAGACTAGCCAGTTTCTATAGGAGGTTTGTAAATGACTTTAGCACTATCACCGCACCACTTACTGAAGTCATAAAGAAAAATGTCGGCTTTCATTAGGGGAGGAACAAGGGAGTGCCCTTAAACTTCTTAAAGATCGATTATGTTCTACACCTGTTTTAGCCTTACCTAACTTTTACCAAACTTTCGAGATTGAGTGTGATGCTTCAAGTGTCGGCATTGGAGCAGTTCTTATGCAGGAACGACGTCCTATAGCTTTCTTCAGTGAAAAGCTAAATGACGCAGCGCTACGGTACCCGACCTACGATAAAGAGTTTTATGCTCTAGTGAGAGCGCTAGAAACTTGGCATCATTACCTCTGGCCAAAAGAGTTCATGATTCACATTGACCATGAATCTCTGTGGCATATCAAAGATCAAGGAAATCTTAATAAACGGCATGCCAAATGGATGGAGTTTGTGGAGACCTTTCCATATGTCATTCGATATAAGAAAGGTAAGGAGAATATGATCGTTGATGCACTATCACGCAGGTATGCTTTACTTACATCATTGAGTTCTAAGTTTCTTGGTTTTGACTTTATCAAAGACTTGTATGCAAATGATCATGACTTCGTTGAGATCTACAATGCATGTGAAAAAGGCGTCTGTGGTAAATTTTACAGACAAGATGATTTTTTTATTTAAAGAGAATGAATTGTGTGTGCCTAGTTGTTCTATGAGTGAATTATTGGTCCGTGAAGCACATAGTGGGGGTCTTATGGGTCATTTTGGTGTTACAAAAACTTTAGATATCTTTCATGAGAAATTTTATTGGCCTAAAATGAATAAAATGTCATACGTATTTATACTGGGTGCATTACTTGTAGGAGAGCAAAATCTAAAGTTCAACCACGTGGGCTTTATACACCATTACCTGTTCCCCAGGCACCGTGGGTAGATATCTCCATGGATTTTATGTTAGGAATGCCTAGATCTAGGAAGGGCCGAGACTCTATTTTTGTTGTAGTTGACCATTTTAGCAAGATGTCACACTTTATTGCATGTCACAAATCAGATGATGTCACACACATTGTTGACTTATTTTTTTTATGAGGTTGTTCGCTTACATGGGGTGCCTCGAAGTATATTATTGGACAGGGATGCTAAGTTTTTAAGTCATTTTTGAAAATTTTTATGGGGAATGCTGGGAACTAAAATCTTATTTCCACCACTTGTCACCTACAGACTGACGGTCAAATTGAAGTCGTTAACAGAAACATGTCCCAACTATTGCGTAATGTTATTTCTAAGAATTTGAAGTCCTGTGAAGACTGTTTACATTTCATTGAGTTTGCATATAATCGCAGTATTCATTCCATTACTTCTTATTCTCTTTTTGAAATTGTGTATGGATTTAACCCACTAACACCTCTGGATTTATTGCCTTGACCCGTTGATGAGAGGGTTAGCCTGGATGGTAAGCGCAAGGTTGACTTGGTCACATCCATCCATGAGAAAGCACGAAAACACGTTGAGAAGAAGAATGAACAATATGCCTCGCATGCCAACAAGGGTAGACATCGTGTCTCTTTTGAACCAAGTGATTGGGTTTGGGTACACATGCGGAAAGAGCGCTTCCCAAAGCAAAGACAGTCCAAACTCCAACCCATAGGCTATGGCCCATTTCAGATTCTTGAGAAAATAAATGACAATGCATACAAAGTGGATTTGCAAGGTGAGTATAATGTTTCTGCGTCATTTAATGTTTCTGATCTTTTTTGTTTGATGCAGATTCGAGGTCGAATTCTTTCGAGGAGAGGATGAATGATGAGGCCCAGGATGCAGCCCATGATGGATGGACCACCACAGTGAATGTTCCAGAAGTTCTAATCACGAGGTCTCAACCTAAGAAGATCCATGAAGCTAGGATGGATTCATACAGAATATTGTATCTGACTATTCCATCACTTCTACTACATTGAGTATGGGCTTGAAGCTGGACGAACCCAAGATGGTGAATCTTATTCAGGTCGTGGAGCAACGAAATACTTAGGCCTATTTTATTTAGTTATTTGAAAATTGTTATTACTTTATTTAGGGCTTGGCATTTGTTTTATTTCAGCCATTTATTTATGATTTAATGTTTTTTTTCTTTAGATTATTATTTTATGTTTGGGAATTAGGTTAAGCGTGCAATGGTTTGCACATGGGGATAGCTTAGCTTAGTTTTAGGATACGCGCCTGTTGGCGTGTGGGTAGTCTCATCTTTTATTCTTTTGGGTTAGGGTTTTGGTTGAAACCTCCTTATAAAAGGCTAACTTTTTGGTTATGTTCAACAACTCTTTTCAATAAAAAAATTACATCAATTTCGTGAACTTTGAGGAACCCTCTATTTGTTCTCACTGGTTTTTGGCTTATCAAAGGTCTGCTAACCCTTTGTGGCACCCCATTAGCACTCTAGGTTTCTGTTGCTTGTTCTTCAGAGGTTTAGAGTTTTTTTTATCCGAACTATCTTGGCTTACTTGTGAACGGTTTCAATCTTTTGTGAGTTTGTCTGGCTTTTTTCCAGGCAGGTTCTCATCACTTTCGTATCCCGAGCTGATGATAGTTGCTTCTGGGGGTGGAATAGAGGATCTAATCTCCAGAGGAGTTACCGAGGTGGATTCAACATCTGACATTCCTGGAACGGCAAGATCCGAGGATGGTAATCAGTTAGTGGTCAGTTTGAGGAACATGCCCTACACAAGAACTATTCTAACTACAGAGGACCTAACCTAAAGGCTCTAAGCATCCTAACAATGGAAAAAAATGGTAAATCTTTTCTATAGCATCAAACAGAAACATATTCAGAAACCCACGAACACAGATTCTCTAAACACTAACCAAAAACCCAATTCAAGAACACCCATACCCCACCTATCAAAACCAACTCAAAAATCAAGCCACACCACAATAAATACCCAGGAAAGCAGATCAAAAATGTATGCGAAGACAAGAATGATCCAGACATATTGAAGAACACAATAGAGACAAATGATGTTGAGTTAAGAGAAAAACTCACTTGGTTGATGAAGTAGAAGACGAGTGAACTCGGTCGGTGGTGAAGTCTGCTGGTCTCTGAGAACAAAGAAGGAAGTCTTTATTATTTTGAGAGAGAAAGAATTCACAAAAGTGTGGAAGGGTGTTGTGTTCCCCTTTTTATAGACGGCTCGGGATGATCTCAGCCGTCAGATCCAATTGAGGGGCTCAGATGGGCTCCACGTGTGCAAGCTCTGATATCACCGGTTCAAATTCAATTGGACTAACGAGATTAGGGAGCCATTCAGTTGGCTCAAGGTAAGTCACTTATCTTCGTTTTTGTGGGAATGCCGAGGATGAATGACAAATGTCACGATGGGAATAAAAGTAGAGGAAATCCTAATGAGATTTGATGGGCATTTAAGGAAATAATGATGACTTATGTTTCCCAATGGACGGTTTTCAAAAAGGACAGAATGGGTATTTGCAACAGGCCACCAGCATCGTTTGGGTCGATATCAAGAGTTTCCCGATCTGAGCACATGACGATGACACTGCTGACCAGATCAGTTACCGAGCAAGTTTATGCAGATTCTAAGGAGAGAAACATCGCAAGAATAGCCAGCATCCTCTTCGCCTTTATAGTTCCCGACACTAACTCTCATACTCGTTGGAACTGAGAACAATGGGACATATATTGATGGTGATTTTTGGGCCTAAGTGTTGACAACGGATCAAGAAGGGTAGTAAGGTAATTTCAAGTTCAGAACACAATAGTCTGAGAACATTAGTAAAGGTTATCTGGTCCAGCTGAATGGTCAAGTTCGGTCTATATTCTTCGACCGACCTGGGGAGTGTGATTGTTCACTAATATCAGTATCCGAGGACTTCGGATCATGCCCTACCGGTATAGCTCGGAAGGGCGTGATAGTCTCATATCAGTCATTCGACCTCATAGGGGAGGGCGGTTCAGTATTGCTCAGATCGATATTACCAGTATAAGCACAGCTCGTGAACTTGCACTCTTCAAAAGCTTAAACGTGACAGGGCAAATTGTGAGGTTATCTTTTGACACACACCATCGAGTGAACGATTGGATACAGATTGACATCATAATTATAGCGTATGACAGTTGATGAGTGGTAATTATATCACTATTTCCCACTCATTTAACCTAATATTTTGTATAGTTTCTTGAGTTTTGTGAATATTTTGATGTGTTTTGTGTTATTTTGTAGATAAATAAAGTTTCAGGATATTCTAGAGGTGATTTGGAGCAAAATAGTGAAAATTGGCAAAAAGGGCAAAATGGTAATTTGTTCACGTCGCGACGCCTAACGTGCGTCGAGTCCTTGCTAACGTGCGCCGGGTCCACGTGTCAGAATTTGAAAAGTTTGACTTTGCTAACGTGCGCCGTGCCACGTGTCACCATCACAGTTGATTTGATAACGTGCGCCGTGCCACGTGTCATCATCCTACGGTGCCGACAATTACCATTGCCACATGTGCCACGTGTCACTCCACGTCACCGCCACGTCATCATCCACATCACCAGTTGACCGAGTCAAAGTGCCACATCACCGCCACGTCATCATCAACCAATCATAGCGTGCCACGTGTCGCAATCCTACGGTGCCGACACTCCCTTTCGCCACGTCATGCCCACGTCAGTATAATAATTGAGCTCTCAGTCGCCTTGCCACGTGTCGCCTTATCTCCTTATCCAGAATCGCCACGTGTCAAGCCCTCAGCATGCCACGTCAAAAGAAGCTGGCGTCGCGACGCCCAGAGCTTATCGAGGCCTATATATTCAGCTCGATGTTTCAGTTTCAAATGTACCATTCTCTCTGAATTCTCTGATGTAAATAGGGAGTTTTCTATCTAGTTTCTTTTAGTTTTTAGTTTTGTAATTAATTTTAATTACGTTATGTAATAATAGTAATTTACTTTCTTACTTCTTACAGTTTTTACTATTCACCATGAGGAGGTAACTTCCCCAGCTAGGATGAAAGGTAATTCTTTTACTATTACTATTTAGATTAATCTCCCTTAAAAATAATATATTCACTATTTAAAATATTGACTTAAAAAGGATACCGCCATATTGGTCGGTTGGTAAATCATTTTAATCTGGTTTAAACCTAACTAATCAAGGATACCGCCAGATTGGTCGGTTGGTAATTAAATTTTCTTACCGCCTATATGGCAGGTTTATTTTGGTTCCGCCTTTATGGCTGGTTGGACTTAAATTGACTTAATCAGGTTACCGCCTATATGGCTGGTTGGTAAAATAATCACAAGTTAATATATTATATTAAGGGAGATATCTAAATAGTAAATAGTAAAAGTTGATCCTTTTACCTTAGCATTTTATTTTATTTTACTTTTCAGCTTTTACTTTATGTCTTTTACTTTTCAGCATTTTTACTTTATGTCTTTTACTTTTAAGTTTTTACTAGCCCTAGTCATGTGTTAGATATATGGGGTTGTGATGAATTCTAATATCACCGGTTTATAAGGGGTTATTTTATAGTTTGGGTAATTTAAAGGTTTACTTATTAAGTATTAAGCTTAATGTTTCTTGTTGTCTGATCACCAATAAGATTGATCTGGTAAATCTAAAATGAACTAGACATAGGGATTTTAGGTTTCAGCCTTAGATTTAATAGCACACGATCTTCCTTGAGGATAGATAACCCTTTAATAGATTTCCTTACAGGATAGACATATACCTGTCGGGCGGGGGTAGCCATAATTGGAACTTAATCATAATGAATCCAGGTAATTTGGTTGACATAGACATATGGTTCAATTGGGTTATACTGGGTATTTGTGTCTGACCATCGACAGAGGCTTTCGCTTAATTTCGTGTTCCAGGTTAGTAAACCGATTTATTACACAAACATAAAATAATCACTTCATCTTTTAAAAGATATTAGAAAGATTCAAAACCCTAGATCTTTGTGTCTTTTGTTATTTTCCTTAGTATTTTCTTTTGTCTTTTTAATTATTTATTTATTTAGCAAATCTACAATCAACCAAATCAATCAAGCAATCATTCTCTTCTCCTTCAATTAGATATCTGTAAATAAATAGATTCAATAATTAATAACAACAGTAGGAATTAAGTCCTCGTGGGATCGATATTTTTATATTACTTGAACGATACGTACGCTTGCGTTATACGTGTGTGTTTACGCCGGTCAAGTTTTTGGCGCCGTTGCCGGGGACTTATTTTTCTTGAGTTATTAATTTTGAAGCTATCTAATTTACTTATATCTAATTTTCTTTATTTTTATCTGTAATTTTTATTTCTTTCTTTTGTTTTCAGGTGGTTGAAAAATGGAACATTATTGGGAGATTGAAAGATTACGAGCTTTACTAGAAGAAGATACACCTCAAATCTGGGAGCAACAGTCTGGTTTTCTGAGGCCTGTTGTTCAACCCAACAATTATCACTGGATATCAGAATCAAGCAATACTACATTTGCTCATCAGAACGAAATGGGGAGATGTGTAATATGTGATGGTAACCACCCGAGCGATCGATGTATATACCTTTCAGAGTGGCAAAATTATTGGAATCATTCAAGGTACGAATAACCATCATATTTTCCATCTTATCCATCATCTACCTACGATCTTCATCAACAATCAGAACCATCAGAGGAAGATCAGTTGATTCACATGCTCAAAGATTGGTTTGAGGAACGGGAAGCTCAATTTGATGCAAAAATTCAGAGTCAAGCGGCGTCTATACAGAGGATGACAGATCAAGTTAGGCAATTAACAGATAACCTGAATCTCATATCTCACGGAGCAATCTCAAATACTACTGAAGAAGCCTTCGAATATCCTGAGATTCATCATGACATCATAACAGAGGACGAGGCTGAGCAGTATCAAGAATCAGATGTATCAGTTCTGGAGCCCAAACCAGCAAAGTCTCTGTTTGATTTTTATTATTCAGATTCTGATTCTGATGAAGAAGCTGAGCTATTTGTACAAACTACACCAACAACGGAGGATCAAACTTTCAATCCTCAAAATGAAGATCTTGGAGCATGCTTTACCATGATGTTTGATAAAGATCTACCTGAACCATCCATTCCAGTCGTATCAGAGGATGAAGACCTAATGTCAGAAACATCTTTACATCCTCAAGTTGACACTTATGGAGCATGTTTTTCACAGATGACAGATAAAGAACTGAATGAGGAAATCCTAAAATACATATGTGAAGAAAAGGTGGAGCAAGAAGCAGAGCAAAAGGAGGAGCAACAGTTTGACCAAATTGAATATCTCAGGCATTCAGGAGAAACATCACTGTTTTGGGGAGTACAGATCAAAGATATCACCCTGAAGCTTGACAGAATGGAACTTCCATTCCAAGTCAATCACCATACGAGACCTCCTGATTTTATTTCTTTCTTTTCAGGAACCACTGCAGCAACAAAGGTTAAAAAGGTGGCACAAGCACTGAATGAGACAAAATTCTTTTTGCCACTTTACCGTTGGAAGAGACCCTTCAAAAGCAACGCTCATGGGATTGTCTTTAATCGGACATCCAAAACAACGTTGAAACCTCATTGACAGATGGATTTCAGTCACGTCTGGCTGAAGACGATAAATTTAGCGCTAGCAGGGAGGCAACCCATGCACTTTGTTGTAATTTCTATTTTCATATTTTGTGTATACATGTTGTAGAATTTTTAATTTTGTGTGTTATTTTTGTAGGGAAAAGCTCAACCAAAGTATAAGATAGAAGGAATGGTGTTTGGCAAAGATAAGAGATGATTCATTAGCGATGGCTGAGTAAGGAATGGATTCTTGAGACGCATCCTAATGGATTTATATACCAAACGAGTGGCGTATTGCGTACACAATTCTGTTGCCTTAATTATTGCTTTGATTCGCTTTTCTGTTGTAATTATCTTTATTTTCGTAGACAGGATCCAGACTTTTTGACATTTCACGATTTCTTTTGTTTTGTTTAGCTAACAAACGTCCTATGGAAGATACTAGTGCTATTATTACTCACCCTTTTCAGGTACTATAAATTCAGCCCGTCATTGCACTTTTGAAGGCATCCAGATTTGAGAAAGAAATATATAAAAATGGAAGCCACTTCAAGAAGACGAGTTGAAAATATATGTGTGTTTTGCGGTACTAGTGTTGGTACTAATCCACAATACGTAGAGGCAGCACAAGAATTGGGTCGAGTCTTAGCTGCAAGGAATATGCACTTAGTATATGGCGGAGGCAATCTTGGACTAATAGGGATCGTTTCAAAGGCCGTACAGGAAGGAGACAGTCACATTTTGGGAATCATCCCAAAACCATTGGCAGAGGCAAATCTTATTGGATCATCAAACGGAGATGAACTGATCGTGCCAGGTATGTCTGAACAATTGGTAGAAATGATTAACCGTGCCGATGCTTTTATTGCTTTGCCAGGTGGCTTGGGCACATTGGAAGAAATTTTTATAGTGTTATCTTGGGCGAACCTGAACATACACCAGAAACCAATTGGGTTGTACAACGTTGATGAATTTTATGATTTTCTTTGTGTGTTTCTTAATGATGCTCGGATAAATGGGTTCGTGTCAAAACCTATGAAAGAACTCCTCTTCACTGCCAGAACTGCTACGGATCTAATAGACCAAATATTAGCCTATGAACCTCAAGTTGACCATATCCTTTCAAAAATAAATTGGTCCGAGGACGATCGTGGTAAGAGGCGTCGGATTAATCTGGATCTTAACCTTTCATTTCCTGTAGAATTTCAGCTAACCAGGTATTATCTTCTAAACTCTTCTTCTACTGTTTAAGACATTAGGGACAATGTCTCATTTAGGTTTGGGGGAGGGAATTAGTTGATCAGTACCTTATTTTTAGTTTGTGTGTTATTTTTATTTTTAGTCCAAAATTTTTCGAAAAATACAAAAAAAATTGAAAATTTTCAAAAATTACAAAAATATTTTGTGTTTTTGTGTTTTTATTTTGACTAAAAATGTGAAATTGGTAAGAGATAGCTGAGTAAGGAGTTTCCACTCCTGAGACGTATCTCAAACCTATTATTGAAACAAGTTAGTTTTTGTTTATTTCATTTTAAATTATTTAATTTGTAAATTCTCCATAAAATTGACTAAAATGGATCTTTATATGCTCAGTTGACAGATATTATCAACATACATGAAACATACAGACATGAGCTATAATTGAAAAGTTTGTAATATTCAGTGCTCTAGTTTAATTGGAGGAAGCATCTCAGAAAGCAATGGAGTAAAAAAAAAACATATGAGATCCGAGTTATTAAGTCTGTAAGGGTGTTTTAACACCTAGTGCCCTAAAGCCAACTGGTTTGGGAGTCACTGGCCCAAAGCTCGCTACATGGATCAAAGATGCTGCAAAAATATATATATTTGAAGTCTGAGTAATTAAGTCCGTAGGGGTGTCTTAACACCTGGTGCCCTAAAGCCAACTGGTTTGAGAGTCACCGACCCAAAGTTCGCTACATAGACGGAAAATATTGTATATAAATAAAAAATAAAAAAAAAATCAAAGAAAAAAATCAGAAAAATCAAAAATTTATTCCATTGCTGCAAAAAGGTGTGAATTCTGATAAAACTTTAGGACAAAAATATTACTCTCTTATCAATTGCATTTATGACTGTTGTGGGCAAAAATGAATTGTTTAATATTTTCTTGGCTGTGTATATAAAGAATGATAAATATAATCGGAGAATTTACTTATTCAGTAATTTAGAATGAAACAAAACAACTAGTAACTTGGAGTAGAAGTTTCACCTGATTAGTCACTAACTTTTTTATTCTCTTTTCTCTTGTCTTTTTGCTTTTGTGTGTATTAGTTTCACTACCTTTTTACTTTTGTAAAATGTTTGTGGGTATCATTGCTGTAAACTCTCACGAGACTACAACTCGTCCACTAGGGACACCTAGGGGTTTAAAGGCTTGTTGCATACGCTAAATGCAACCGTGATCCCTACGAAAGTGGCTTAGTTAAATTTTATTATGTTATTTTATTGTATTTTGCTCGAGGACTAGCAAAATGTTATGTTTGGGGGTGTGATGAGTGGTAATTATATCACTATTTCCCACTCATTTAACCTAATATTTTGTATAGTTTCTTGAGTTTTGTGAATATTTTGATGTGTTTTGTGTTATTTTGTAGATAAATAAAGTTTCAGGACATTCTGGAGGTGATTTGGAGCAAAACAATGAAAATTGGCAAAAAGGGCAAAATGGTAATTTTTCCGCATCGCGACGCCCAAACCCTTGGCGTCGCGACGCCTAACGTGCGTCGAGTCCTTGCTAATGTGCGCCGGGTCCACGTGTCAGAATTTAAAAAGTTTGACTTTGCTAACATGCGCCGTGTCACGTGTCACTATCACAGCTGATTTGATAACGTGCGTCGTGCCACGTGTCATCATCCTACGGTGCCGACAATTACCATTGCCACGTGTGCCACGTGTCACTCCACGTCACCGCCACATCATCATCCACATCACCAGTTGACCGAGTCAAAGTGCCACGTCACCGCCACGTCATCAGCAACCAATCATAGCGTGCCACGTGTCGCAATCCTACGGTGCCGACACTCCATTTCGCCACATCACAACCACGTCATGCCCACGTCAGTATAATAATTGAGCTCTCAGTCGCCTTGCCACGTGTCGCCTTATCTCCTTATCCAGAATCGCCACGTGTCAAGCCCTCAGCATGCCACGTCAAAAGAAGTTGGCGTCGCGACGCCCAGAGCTTATCGAGGCCTATATATTCAGCTCGATGTTTCAGTTTCAAATGTACCATTCTCTCTGAATTCTCTGATGTAAATAGGGAGTTTTCTATCTAGTTTCTTTTAGTTTTTAGTTTTGTAATTAATTTTAATTACGTTATGTAATAATAATAATTTACTTTCTTACTTCTTACGGTTTTTACTATTCACCATGAGGAGGTAACTTCCCCAGCTAGGATGAAAGGTAATTCTTTTACTATTACTATTTAGATTAATCTCCCTTAAAAATAATATATTCACTATTTAAAATATTGACTTAAAAAGGATACCGCCATATTGGTCGGTTGGTAAATCATTTTAATCTGGTTTAAACCTGACTAATCAAGGATACCGCCAGATTAGTCGGTTGGTAATTAAATTTTCTTACCGCCTATATGGCAGGTTTATTTTGGTTCCGCCTTTATGGTTGGTTGGACTTAAATTGACTTAATCAGGTTACCGCCTATATGGCTGATTGGTAAAATAATCACAAGTTAATATATTATATTAAGGGAGATATCTAAATAGTAAAAGTTGATCATTTTACCTTAGCATTTTATTTTACTTTTCAGTTTTTACTTTATGTCTTTTACTTTTCAACATTTTTACTTTATGTCTTTTACTTTTAAGTTTTTACTAGACCTAATTATGTGTTAGATATCTGGGGTTGTGATGAATTCTAATATCACCGGTTTATAAGAGGTTATTTTATAGTTTGGGTAATTTAAAGGTTTACTTATTAAGTCTTAAGCTTAATGCTTATTGTTGTCTGATCACCAATAAGATTGATCGGGTAATTCTAAAATGAACTAGACATATGGATTTTAGGTTTCAGCCTTAGATTTAATAGTCCACGATCTTCCTTGAGGATAGATAACCCTTTAATAGATTTCCTTACAGGATAGACATATACCTGTCGGGCGGGGGTAGTCATAATTGGAACTTAATCTTAATGAATCCATGTAATTTGGTTGACATAGACATATGGTTCAATTGGGTTATACTGGGTATTTGTGTCTGACCATCGACAGAGGCTTTCGCTTAATTTCGTGTTCCAAGTTAGTAAACCGATTTATTACACAAACATAAAATAATCACTTCATCTTTTAAAAGATATTAGAAAGATTCACAACCCTAGATCTTTGTGTCTTTTGTTATTTTCCTTAGTATTTTCTTTTGTCTTTTTATTTATTTAGCAAATCTACAATCAACCAAATCAATCAAGCAATCATTCTCTTCTCCCTCAATTAGATATTTGTAAATAAATAGATTCAATAATTAATAACAACAGTAGGAATTAAGTCCTCGTGAGATCGATATTTTTATACTACTTGAACGATACATACGCTTGCGTTATACGTGTGTGTTTACGCCGGTCAATAGTACCCAAACAGAGTGATTTAATGAAATGTCAGATGACAGGTTTTACTTTCGGCAGTGGCAGGTTTTACTTTCGGTAGATATAGGCTCACGTGGCTGATGTCACGAGGATGGTGGAACAATGATTATTTTCCTTTGTATTTAAAGAGGTTGAAAACACTTTTGTAAGTGTTAGAAAAGTTAAATTCAAGCATTACTTGTAAGAATCGAGAGAATACAGAATCTCGACCATACCCGACAACCTGTAAAAAGAGGTCGGCTAAACCCGACCAAATTATAAAATCAGTCTTTTTCTTTGTGTCCGTGGACGTAAGTTGGATCCATTCCGCCGAATCACGTTATATCGTCTGTTCTTATCTATGTGTTTTTCATTTTTCCGCTAAGTTTGCTTTTGGTTCCCAACAAACCAAACAAATTCACAATTAGAGGAAGATTATTCGAGAAGCGAGTTTCCGAATTTCTCCCTAAAATAAAAATCGACCGTCATCATATAATGTGATTGCGCACTCCTTGACAAGAGAAGCTTTAAATTATGTAAATTCTGTTATATGGTTGGGTGAATTCTCAACCAACATTAATTTCTTATTCAATTTGTTTCCTTTCGGGAAAAAATACAAAACAAAGTGTACACGTAATGAAGTGCGTCCAGATACATAAAACGAAAGTGAGACTATTTCGGAGGATATGATTTTATTAATCAATTATTTACACTCGTGTCTATATATGAATGAATATATCTAATCTAACCTTTCCTCTTTATCTTTACCAATTATTAATATTTCAGAACACATTTAATAATTAAAAGAGTGTGTAAAAAAAAAAAATGCAGAGAGAGAATAAAAATCACGCAACTCTGGTATTACAATCAGCTCTGCTCTGCTTTTTCATTTTCAATTTATGCTTTGCACAATCCCAGTCGTTGCCGCCGGCGAAACACGATGGGTTCGCGTACACGAAGCACCCCGTTGACTCTGACACCATCATCATCGAAGCGTTCTTTGACCCTGTCTGCCCCGATAGCAGGGACGCGTGGCCACCTCTCAAACAAGCCCTTCATTATTACGGCCCTCACGTTTTCCTTGTGCTTCATCTCTTGCCGTTACCGTTAGTAATTCTTACTTTATTGTTTCATATACAATTCAAATTTTTATATTATCACGGCTGGCGATTTTGGGAGCAATTTCAATTGAATGTCAATTTTGTTTCCTTTATTATTTATCCCAACGCAACTTAATCTTACGGTAAAAATTACCTGAAGATGTTAAAATTTTGAAGATAAATTCATACATATCGTGTCAATCCAATTTTTAAAAAGCATAACTCGTGAATACGATTCATGTCGGATGGGGCCAATTTTTTAAATTTGTACGCCCTTATCTTAAAGCTCTTGTTTTTTCAACTTGAGAAATTTTACTGACTCAATTATTTATTTAATTTTGAGAAGTACTAAAGAGATTAAAAATGGATTAAATAGAGATTAACCATTGGAATGAACAACATAAAGCTAGAGCTTGCAACCAGTGGAATGAACTGATACTTTCTTTTGATAATTGCAGTTACCATGACAATGCATATGCTACTTCTCGTGCATTGCACATTGTAAACAGGGTTAATTCTTCTGCTACATTCTGCTTGTTGGAGTGGTTCTTTAAACATCAGGTTGGATTTACAGCATCAATTTTCAACCGCAAAGTTTTATATTCATATTGT